>JARHVA010000400.1:162500-337500 GCA_037957365.1 Torreya grandis
TTAAGTATAAGTTTATATTTAACTAGGGGCATATATTTTATTATACTTTAAGTTATATTTATATACTTTTAGGATTTTTGAGAGTGTTTTTCAACCTATAGGAGCTATAATGCAAATTATAGGTTTTGGAAGATCCTATCATATTTCAAACTTAGTCAAATTCTAGGGTTTTAGGGTTTCAAACTTGGCCATATTTTAGGGTTTGAATATTTGAAGGAGACATCAGAGGAGATATGAAGGTTGCATGAAAGGATGTAGGTATGACAAAACAATATGGAAATAGCTCTCACAAAGTGCCATAAGTCAATCCCATTCCCTTTGTACCTCTTAAGGCATACACTCTAGGAGAAATACATCAATGAGCCCTTAATAATACAATAATAATCTAATGCACAAAAAAATACACAACACGATTTATAGATATGAGGTACATTTCTAACATCAACCCAATAAAAAACACATATATCATTTATTTCATTCTATAGATCATGGATATTTTAACCATATTTTGATAAATTTAAGCATTAGTCAATTTGGGAAATTAGTGATGTGATTTGGGCCAAATTGAGCCTTATGAACCTAATTCTTAGTCTTGATGATGTTAATTGAGGTTAAAATGATTGGTTTAGGGTTTAAAGAGTTTATGATTTAGGGTTTAAGATATATGGTTTAGGGTATAGGGTATAGGGTCCAATTATGAAGGTATTTGGGGCTAATTTGAGCTCCTTGAACCTACTTTTGATGATTATAAAATGTGATTTTGGGCACAATGAGCCCCAATGTCATCATAAGTTGAGTCAACTAGTTAATTGGGGTAATAAGTGATGTGATTTGGGATATATTGAGCCAAATAAAAATAATTATTAATTTAAAGATGGTAATTAAGGATAAATCAATTGATTTAGGGTTTAGGGTATAGTATATAAGGTTTAAGGTTCAGGGTATAATTTTTAATCATGAAGGTATTTAAGGCCAATTTGAGCTTGTTAGACCTATATGTGAATATAGAACATGTTTTTGGGCTCAATTAGCCCCAATGCCATTATAAAGTAAACTAAATAGTCAAATGGGTCAATTAGTGATGCAATTTATGCCAAATTGATCCCTATGAACCTAAATTTTACCATAAAGGATGTTAATTTGGGCTAAATCAATTGGTTTAAGGTTTATGATTTAGGGTTTAAGATTTAGGGCTTAGGTTTTAAGGTATAGGGTATTGGGTTTAGGGATTAAGGTCTAATGTCAAAGGAAATTGGGGATAATTTAAGCTTATTCAACCTATTTGTGACTATAAAATATGATTTTGGACTCAATTTTCCCCCATGTCATCACAGATTGAGTAAATTAGTCAATTGTGGTAGTTAGTGATGTCATTTTGGCTAGATTGAGCCTTATGAAGCTAATTCTTAGTCTAAATAATATTAACTAGGGTTAAATTAACTAGTTTAGGATTTAAAGGGTTTAGAATTTAGGGTTTAGGGTTTAGGATTTAAGGTATATGGTTTAGGGTTTTAGTGTATATATCTAATCACAATGGCAATTGAGGCTAATTTGATCTCATTGATGTTGATAAGTGATGCATGATTCCTCACTACCATGCTATTCATCATTACATTTAGTTCGCATTGAATTTATTTTTAGTTGACTCTTTTTAATTGTATGATTGCATGAACATTTTTTTCATTTTTGAAAAGCTTTACATGTAATCCTTTTTTGATGTTACATCCTTTATTAATAACTAGCCTCTCTTGTGTTTTATAATTAAAGAGAAAAAACCTCATAACTTAAATTTGTTGTGAGTGATGTATTTGAGACTGATTATTTAATGCTATAAGTTATTTTTTTGCTTGATGTTATAATAAATTTCAAGTGTTTTGAAGAACAAGGCCTGTATAGAATATTCATTTGGTATCAGAGCTTGGTTTGGGTGGATGCTTTTTTTTTCAAATATTTCTAACCATTGATCATTTTAAACTCTAACAATATTTTCATTCCAAAATTTAGTGGTAATGATTATTATTATTGGAGCATCAAGATAATGACTCTTTTGATAGGAAAAGAATTATGGGAGATTGCATAAAATAGTTATGATGAACTCACTGATTGGGTCACTATTTCATATAATAATAGACAAGCTAATAAGGAAGCAAAGAATAACTCAAAAGCCTTATTTTATATTCAAACAAATCTATATAAGAGCCTATTTTCAAGAATTGTAGGTACAAAGAAAGCTGAGGATGCCTAGAAGACTCTACAAGAAGCTTGTGAAGGTAGTGAACAAGTCAATGTGGTTAGATTTCAAACATTGAAGAGAAAATTTGAGAATTTGAAGATGCAAGATGTTGAGTTCTGTGAGTGATTTATATGTAAGAGTAAAGTATGTAGTTAGCAAGATGGCTACACTTGGAGAAATTTTAAACAAAGAAGTTAATGTAAAAAAGGTGTTAAGGTCTCTAACACCAAGTTGGAATAATATTTCCATCATTATTGAAGAAAGTGAAAATTTGACTACACTTGAGTTTGATCATCTAGTTGGATCTCTTGTGTCCCATGAAGAAAGACTAATAGACACATTAAATGAAAGTGATGAGAAGGATTTTGCCTAAAAAATAAAGATAACAAATAATGAAGGTTCCAACACTAGGAATAAGAATAGCCATGTACAAGGTAAAGATAATATCAAAAGTAATCAAGGACAAGGTAAAGACATGAATTAAATTTGTTCAAGATGATATAATTATTCAAAAGGATATAGAGGAAGAAGAGGTGGTTCAACTGCAATAGGTAGAGGTAGTGGTAGATTTGATAAAATAAATATTCAATGTTATTACTATCATAGGTATGGTCACTTTGATAGAGAATGTAGATTAAAAGCAGGAAATGAAAATAGAATGTTCCCATTAAAGTTTGGAGAGAATAGTTACAACCTTGAAAATATATAATATGAAGATAAAATTTAGTTATGGCATCTCAGGTATGGTTACATGAATTTTCAAAGTTTGAAGTTACTAACATTACAAGAATTAGTTTATGGTTTTCCAAAGGTTGAAAAGCACAAGGAAGTTTGTGAAGGATGTTTTAAAGTCAAACATGCAAGAGAAAATTTTCTAAAAGGTAGTGCATAGATGGTTTGTCATCCACTTCAATTAGTTCACTCAAATATTTGTGGTCCTAATCAAACAAAACATTTGGGTAAGTCATCATATTTCATTACATTTATTGATTATTATTCAATAAAGTGTTGGGTTTATTTTTTAAAATAATAAAATGAAGAATTTGATACATTTAAGATATTCAATGCCCTTGTAGAGAATGAACGTGGTTACAAAATAAAGTGCTTAAGGACTGACTGTGGAGGTGAATTTTATTCAAATGATTGTGATTTGAATGGCGTCAAAAGGCAACTCACAATTAGAGTTTTTAAATCCATTTGTTTGTAACATGTTCCTTTCTTTTTAAACCACTATAAGGTTCTTCCTTTCAGTGATACCATTTTGTTGATGGCTGTAGGTAGTTGTTACAATAGTATATATTCTCCACTGAAGTCCCACTAGTGCACCTAAAAAGATGAATTCATATGATTCATGGTATGGAAACAAGCCTAATGTCAAATATTTCAAAGTTTTTGGTTGTTTAGCTTATGTTCATGTAGATAATTAGGAAAGGAATAAATTATATCCCAAGAGTGAGTCTTGTATTTTTTTGGTTACAATGAACAAAACATATCTTATAGTCTTTATAATCCTATTACTAATAGTGCACTTATGTCAAGAGATGTTATTTTCAATGAATGGGGATCGTATGGTCATGATAAAAATAAAATAAATAGTGAGATGTCTAAATCTATTTTTATTGATGTTAATTATGATGATATTACTAATGATCAGCTCACAAGTACTTTAGTGCCAAGTGGTACAAGTCCATTATGTAGCCCCTCATCTACAACGTATATTCCAAGCATGGTTCAAACTTAGAATACAAGTCCAGTAAATAGCCCATCATCTAGTGCATGTATTTCAAGAAAAGATCTAGATTCAAGTCCTAGTTCTTCAAGGAAGGTAAAAATCTTGAGTGAAATTTATCAACGTACAAGAAGCCAAACACATGAAGAATGTCTAAGACATGAGATAGTAAATTATGATTTAATTACACAAGCTTTTTTGAACCATCATATTTTGAAGATGCATGTACTAATTATTTTTATGTTTAATCAATGCAATAAGAGATAGATTTTATTCACATGAACAATATTTGGGAGCTTATAGATCTTCTATATGATAATAAAAATATTGGTACTAAATGGGTCTACAAGAATAAGTACAATAGTGATGGAAGTGTTGAAAGACACAAGGCAATGTTAGTTGTCAAGGGATTCACATAAAGGTATGGGATAGATTATAAGAGACATTTGGACTAGTAGCAAGACAAAATACTATTATAATAATGATTTTACTAGAAACTCAAAATAAATGGAGCATACATCACATGGATGTGAAAATTGCCTTTTTGAATGGGTACTTAGAAGAAGAAGTTTATGTAGAATAGCCACAAGGTTTTGAAGTGCAAGGTAAATAATGTCAAGTATACAAGGTGAAGAAAGCTTTTTATGGCCTCAAACAAGCAACCAAAGCATGGTATGCAAGGATTGATAGATATTTTCAGTAGAATGGATTCAAAAGAAGGCAAAGTGAGCCTACTCTTTACTAAAAGCAATAAGTTAATGTCATCCTTATTATAAGTTTGTATGTTGATGATTTGTTGTATATGGGACACAATTCTAAGATGAAGGGTGAATTAAAAATTGGAATGATGAATAAATTTGAAATGAAAGATTTAGGTCTCATGAAATAGTTTTTATGGGTGGAGGTTCATCAATGTAAAGATGATATCTTCATTTTTCAAACTAAGTATGAAAATAATATGTTGAAAAAATTCAATATGGTTGATTGTAAACTAGTTTCCACTCCAACTGCTCATGGAGTTATGCTATGTAGAGAACATGGTGTTGAAATGGTTGATGAGACAACTTATAGAAGTAGTTTTGGAAGCTTAATGTTTCTAATTCACACACCACTAGATATTCAATTTCTCTTGTATCAAGATATACATCTGAGCCATCTCAAAGTCATATGAAGGAATCCAAGAGAATTTTAAGGTATGTGAAAGGTACTATTGGCTTTAGTATTCATTATTATGCTACTAAAATGGTTAAAATTTTGTAGGAAGAGCTAAGAATTTTTTTATTGAATCATAATAGAGGATACAACTAAAATATATATAAAGTTAACTACTAATAATATCCTAACTGATTACAATAATTTCAGAGAAGAGTGTCCCTAAAATTTCTAGAATACACTAAAATAATGTAATAGGATTTTCACAAAGTTGCATTATCATCCCCTCCCCCCTTATTACATTATTTTTATAAATGTACTCCCTAAACAACTTAAATTACACCTTTCCAAGGGATTTGGTGAGTATATATACTATATATGCATCTTTAGGGTAGTACTGGAGCTGAATCTGATGGTTTAAAACTTGATCTTGAATGTAGTGACATTTGACCTCTATATGATTTATTCTTTCGTGATAAACTAGATTCTTCACAAGTTTTAACACAGTGATTATCATAATGCATGATAGGTGGATCCTTTTCAATAAAGCCCTTATCAACTAGACTACAATGTAACCATATCACCTCATACATAGCTCCATGTACGGCATGATACTCTACCTCAGTGGATGAGAGAGACAACAGTTTATTTCCTACTGATCCATGAGACTGGTCTAGATCCATGATGGAATATGTATCCTGACATTGAATTTTGGTCATCAATAGATTTGACATAGTCCAAGTCAATGTATTCTTCTTGTATTCTATACCATACTCAAGTGTACCTTGAACATATCTCAAAACATGATTTTCTATAATTCATTGACATTTCTTCAATTCTTACATAAATCTAGAGAGATATCTCACAACAAAACATATATCTAGTTTGGTTTAGGTCAAGTAGATGAGACTCCCAATGAGTTGTCTATAGAGAGTTTCATCCACTTGAGGTGAGTCCTAGAACGAGAGAGCTATAGACCTTTCTCTATTGATGTTGAAAGTGGCTTAGAATATGACATTCTATACTTTTCCAGGAGTGTATTAGCATATTTTATTTGGGAGATAAAAATGTGATTTGGTTTTTTCCATATCTCTAAGCCAAGACAGTAATGTAGTAGCCCCAAATCAGTCATGTCAAAGGATATTTTGAGATCATTCTTCACAATATCAACCTGATCTTTTGAACTTCAAGTGATCACAAGATCATCCACATATAGAACAAGAATGACAATATATGTTCCTACCTTCTTTATGTATAAGTTTGAATTTGAGGGGATATGATTAAAACCATGCTGCAAAAGGTGATCATTTATTTTGGTTTACCATGCCCTAGGAGTTTGTTTTATTCCATAAAGTGATTGATGAGATGACATACCTTTTTAGGATATTTTTCATCAACGAATCCTTCTGGTTGGGTCATGTATAGTTTTTCCTTTAGATCACCATTGAGAAAATAACTTTTGATGTCTATTTGTTGAAGTCAAAATCAATTCTATGATGCTAGTGCACAAACAACTCTGATGGTCTTGATCTTCATAGTGAGTGCAAAGGTCTCTTCATAGTCAATTCCCTCTTTCTGAGCATATCCCTTTGCTACTAGTTATGCTTTATATTTATTGATGGATCCGTCTACCTTGTATTTTATTTTAAAAACCCATTTGTATCCTATGGGTTTCTTTCATATAGGTAGATCGACTAGTTCCCAAGTTCAATTCTTCATGAGTGAGTCATACTCAACATCCATTACTTTTTTCCATTATGGTTGATTTAAAGATTTATGAACATTATCAGGTTTGGAACTATCAATTATTATACTCATGAGTGCAAAATTTACCTCATGCCTTGTTTGACTCCTCTTTCTAACTTCAAATAAAGTATGGGAGTCTCTATTGATACCTAGTACCCACTTTTGATGAGAACTCTACTGCTATTGTCAAGAACTGCTTCATGGATGTGAAAAACTATCTTGTGGATATTTTAAATCTCCAAAATCAACATATAGTTCTCCTTACATCTCTTTTTTTTGGTGAGAAGTCTCCTCATCATCTGAATCAGGAATTAATTGATGAGAGGTGGTCGGTATTGATTTACCATTCTACATCTTAAAAGATGATTCATCAAATACCACATCTTTGCTTTCATATATTTTCCTCGACTAAGGATCCTTGAGACAATATCCCTCTGAGGTTGTGTTATAGCCCAATAGGATGCATGAGAATGTTTTAGACTCAAGTTTATTTCTCTTCTAAGTTGGTACATGTATGTATGTTATGTAACCAAATACTCACAAATGAGAAATCGATGGCTTTTTACCACTCCATACCTCTTCAACCAATTTTTCCTTTAGAAATTTTATTTTTGCCCTATTGAGAAGGTACATAGCTATCTGAATGGCTTCTACCCAAGAGCATTTCTCCAACTTTGTTCTTGACAACATGCAATGAGACATTTCCATTACGATACGATTCCATCACTCAACAATGCCATTTTCTTGGGGCATGTAGGGAGCAATTAGATTCTATTTAATTCCTTACTGGTTTAGGAATGCCAATAATTTATTTGACATGAATTTCTCCTTCACAACTTGTTGATAGAAGACCTATAAATTATGGAGGGCTTCACTTTTATTTTTCAAGAAGAATACCCACATCTTTTGAGAATAGTTATCCATGAACAGTTGAAAGTAATTATATCCATAGAATGAAGCGGGTAATGGGCCATTAAGATCATTAAGTAAAACCTTCAAATGCTTCTTGGCATGAAAAGATCTATCTTTTAATAGATCCCTATGTTGTTTACCTATAAGACATCCAAAGTAGATGGGAAAGGAACTGAACAACTTTGGAAGTCCATGTACCATCCCTTTAGAACATAGCTAGTATAAATATCCAACTAATAAATGACCATAACGGTAGTGCCATAGGGTAGTGGATTCTATCATTGACGTAGATAAAGATAATATAAAAGATGAAACTATATCTAAATCAAATAACTTATCTTTCAGAAAATTGTTTACAATAACTTTACCTTTTCATGAAATCAAGTAGGTTTTGATGTCATTTTTGACAAGAAATTCCACCTTAACTTGATGATTCAATAGCTAACTGATTGATAATAGATTGGATGTCAAACTAGGAACACATAGTACTTTTGTAAGTGTATATTTTTGTGTTCTAAAGGGATTGGTAACTTGAGCTATTCCTTCTATGACATTCTCATTATCATCAGTGATCCTAACCTAATCTCTAGTGGGTTGGTCTGTTAGCAAATCAAACAAATTTTTGTCAGCTACCATGTTCTTAGTGGCCCTTGAGTCAATAAACTAGATGTTCTTCATCAGCTATGATGTTTGGGAGACTAATACTACATTATTGTCTTCATCAATTTTTACTTCATCAGATTCATCATCTTGTTGGCCAGCAAGATGTCCCTTCTATTTTCACTTGTGGGGACATCTTGTCAACCTTTGAGTATTATCACACCCTGATGTGTATGGATTATTAGTATATCCTTTATTTTTGATATTGTACTAGTAGTTGTTTGTGTCATGATTTTTTTTATTATACCTCTTTGACATCTGTGACTGATGATGAAATAATTGTTGTTGTTTCTACATTGGCTATTCTAGAGGTCCTTTGCATCATGTCTGACCTCATTTTTTCTTCATTTTAAGAGATTTATCTTGAGACTCATCTTATACTAAATTGATGGCTTCTTTATGCTACAACAGGCTCATGAGCTCTTCAAATGACACTTTCTATTTAGTGACACTTAGTGTCATGACAAACACTCAAAATTGAGAAGGGAGTGCTTGCAAGGTGATGGGGACTAATGTTTGGTCATTTAATATTTCTCTGAGAGCTAACAACTATACTCATAGCTCAGATACCCATTGTAAGAATTCTTGTACTTTTTCATCAGACTCCATAGTGAGCATATGAAGTTTTGATAGCAGATGAAGAATTTTAATTTGATTGTTCACTTCATATAATGTTGCTAATATATCCCATGCTAGATTTACATTGTCAACATCCCTAATATATGGTTACACATTTTTGGTGATACTTAGCATGATCAGCATTAGAGCCTTAGCATTAGACTATTTATACTTTATGAGTGCATTGGGATCAGTGAGAACACACATGGTCCATGTCATGATGCCCCACAGTCCTTAAAATTTAAGGATCGTACGAATTTTTATTATCCATGTAGCATAATTTGTTCCTTTTAGAATTTGGGTGTCTAATAATAGCAATTTTAGAGCAGACATTTTTTATTTTTATAAGCAAAAAATAGTATCTTTTTCTTTTTAAAAAAAATCTTTATGTGCCACTAAATTTTTATCCCAAAAGAAAATACCTACTCTGATACCAAATGTAGATTTTATCTAGGTCCAACCAAAAAATAAAGCAAATATAATAACATAATAAAATAACAGTAAAACAAAACACTTACAATAGAAACAAGCTAAAGATATAATACACAGCTGTTAATAAATCATATTAAAGACATGCTGAATTTTCCCTGTCTTATTATAGATCAAAAGTACTACTACAAATAAATAAAATACATGGCTTCTAAAAGGATAATATGCAAAAAAAAAAATATTCATGCAAACTAAATCTAAACTAATAGTGTAACAACATAACTTAGCAAATTGAAGCATGGAAAACATTGTGAATGTCAATGTGGAAGCCATGGTGGAACTGGATCTTCAACATCACTTTTTAACACCTTTACACTAAATTTTATAATTGTGTAGAAATTTTATTTTGGGCTAAATCGATTAAGAATTAAAATCTCCTCTGTATTTATATTTTCAGTCAAAATTACACCTATTATCTCGCAATACTATGTCTAGGAGGTAGGTAATTATATTGCACATATTTGATAGTGAAATGGAAATATTATCTGTAATTTTTTATTCTTTTTTTATTTTTAGAATACTATTTTTTTATATTAATATTTATTGTGAATTTTTATTTCAAATAAAATAAAATGGTTCAAATTATATCCACAAGATCTAATAGTCTGAGAACTATTATTTCACTAAGAATGAAAAAATGATAATAATTCCCTAATATTTTCTATCATTTTTATCTTGTGTGTTTTGAGTGTTGTATCCACTCCTACACCTGCTTAGTGGTGTTCAATTTGACATAAACTCCTTGATTGCCCAAATTGGATGTAGTTGCTTATAAATATAGTAGTCATAAATTCCCTCTCAACAGCTTTCATGAAAATTGTACTAGGAAACAACTATCAACAAATTTCTTCATTCTTTCAAAATAGAAGATGGTGGGGTTTTTGAAGTTCTAAATGATGGTAAGAACATTATAACACATTAATCTAATTAAT
The DNA here is from genome assembly GCA_037957365.1 of Torreya grandis. Lineage (NCBI taxonomy): Eukaryota > Viridiplantae > Streptophyta > Pinopsida > Cupressales > Taxaceae > Torreya > Torreya grandis. The sequence continues at coordinate 172,972 of JARHVA010000400.1, forward strand.
CAAAACTTTAGTTTTTGATTTTATATATTTATATGGTTGGATTGGTTTGGAGATGACTACAGGATTGGATCTGAAATATGGAAAATTTTACCTTGAATGGTACACACAATATTCTATGGAAACATTGATAAGGATCTGTTAATATACTCCTTTTGAGTTATAATAGTACAAATGTGCCTCAGATTATGTGCTTTGTTTTATTGATTCAGATGATAACATGGATGAACTTTATTCTACCCCAATGTCTTTCACTAATAAGAAGGGTTCAGCTTCTAATTTCAATGGTAAGAAGTTATAATTTGGTTAACATATGTACAAATAGTTCAAGCATATAATGCAAAACTTTGCCTCATATTTAAATCATATATTATGTACTTTGTTTCTCTAATTCAAATGATAGTAGGGATGGACTTTATTATGCACTAACTTCTTCCACTAACAAAACAGGTTTAGATTCAAATTTCAATGGTAATAGGATTTAATTTAGTTAACACATTTACAAAACAGATCAAGCATATATTGTGCATTTATCAAGCATATATTATGTACTTTGTTTCTTCATTGAAAATAGTCATCGGCCGAAATTATATTCACAAGATTTTTTGATTATGTGGCCTTGTCCTAACATTAAAATAGGGCAACACTCATGTGGCATCTTAGACCTTTCTTTTCAATTAAGAAGCACTGGAAATAAGAAGATGACCTTATACTTTCATATCCTTTCTTTCTACCATTAATCACATATTCATTAGTGGTGGTTGTGGTCCCAATGACCATTTTGTGTTCATGCACATTAATAGAATCTATCTATCTATCTTCACATGCTTCAAAAATTAGTGATACATCTTGGTCATTGTCTTCACCATAACTCAACAAGGTAAGATGATAGTCCTTGTTGTATGTTTGATAAATTGGGGATGTCCTCAAAATCAAGTATTATTTCTTTGTTCTCTTCTCCTCATCCCTTCTTTCTTCTTATCTTTCCACCCAAATCTTTAGTGTGATTTCTCCTTATTTGGTGCAAAGCCAAGTATTGCACTTGTATACCTCATTTATGTGTTATTCATTACCTTTGGCATGGCCTTTCAGAAAATAAGATCAATAACTTCCAAAACTAGAAAAAATCCATGCAACACCTCTGGTTCAAAATTCATTTAGCTTCTTGATCACAATCATAGAACTATAGGAGTTGACCCTTATTATTGTAGAAGAAAGAGGAAATTTAGAGATAGATGTGCATCCCATCATTATTCAATAATGAATCCAAATAGCCCAAGAGAAAAAAATTAATTAATAGAAGAGAATATTCATCAAGGTACCAAGGGAGAAAAAATCATCAACCCTAATCCACCTACTTTATAAATTAGAATATTAGGGAATCAGTGATTATCCCATGTTCTTAAAGCTTAACTAATCTACTATTCTTTTCAAACCCAACTATACTTTCCATCATTTCACATGATTACCCATGAGAAGGTTCTATATCATGCCCTTGCCTTTTACCCTCATTTGGCCATTGCAGGACACCTAAGTGCTCCATTTGCACACACCATATATGGTCATCTTCTTCTGGGGCACTATCAATTTTAAAATGAAGTGTTAAATGCAAAACCATCAATTATGTTTGACAAGGACCTTAGGAATCAACCTGAATACCCCCTGCAATCTCAAAGATTTTATAGAGAGAAATGTAGATAGAGGATGGTTCACATCTTGAGACCTGTTATTGTAGATTTAGGAGGACTGAACTGGGTAAAAATATAGATTGCAACTACCACTGCATAGCTTCTATCAATGTGGGTAAATATAACTGAACTAGGCCAAGGCATTTATTTTTTCAAGAATATTCTCGATCAACATCAAGTCTCTTGATGTATACATACTGACACCAAGCTCGGTGTTCATTTTGGATGGCTTCCTTGGTCTTTTAATGGTGAAGAGGTCCAACGTGCCATCACTTTCTTCCTATACTATAACCAATTAACATGAAGTACCTTGGGTTGGAATTATTTTCCTAATATGTCATAAACTAACATTACTCTAATTCAATTAGGTTATTTATCATGAACACCTAGTATACACCTCCTTTCTCTTCATATTTTAAATTTTTGTCTAAATTTTCAAACTACCATTTGGCTCTTGTATTATCTTCAAACTATAGAGTGGGTTGATTAATTCCAACTACAAACAACTAAACCAGTTATATGAATAGTAGAAAGATAAAGGTGTTCCTTTACACCACATTTTTTGGTTGTTTAGAAATTTTAGTTTCTCATTGTGTAAAGTTTCCCAAGAATTTTGTATGGCATTGTCTAAGTTAAATGAAAGGAAGGCATCTTAATTCATATTCTAGGGATTTTTTTTCTAGTATAGTGGTTTTATACTGAATGTTTTTGAATCATAAAGATGAGCAATATTATGAAGCAATAGATTTATATAAGTTATCATTAGGAAGCTAGTGGGAACCATTGTAAGAGCATGACCTTTCAAAAAATAAGATAAATGCATTCCAAAAATAGTAAAAATACATGCAACCCCTCCACTCGGGTTCAAAATTGATTCCTCTTGATCACACTTAAATAAGTATAAGAGCTACCCATTATTATTGTAGAAGAAAGAAGAAGTTTAGAGATAAATGTGCATCCCGTCATTATTCAACCATGAATTTAAATAGCCTACCAAAAAAATCAATAGATGAGATGATCATCATTGGTACCAAGGGAGGCAAAATTATCAACCCTAATCCACCTGTTGTTTAAATAACTATGTCAAAGAATCATTGATTCATTTATGCCCTTTGACCTTGACCAATCTATTAGTATTTCTAAACCCAACTCTACTTTTCATCATTTCACTTAATCACCCATGAGAGCGTTTTGCATCATGCCCCTACCTTTTGTCCTCATCTTGCCATTGCAGGACACCTAGGTGCTCTAGTCACACAAACCTTCTTGGATCATCTTATTTTGGGGCACTATTGATTCTAAAATGAATTTATTAAAGCAACCCCATTAATTATTATTGACTAGCACCTTGGGAATCAACCCCATTTCCTTCGACAAACCCAAAGCCATCACAAGGTGAAATGTAGATGGATGACCGTTCACGCTTCTAGTAGCTCTTATTGTAGATTCTAGAAGGACTAGACTGGGTAACAACTCAAATTACAACTACCAATGCTTAGATTCTATAAATGCTGGTAAATGTAACAGAAAAAGGCCAAGGCATCTATTTTGTCAAGAATGTCCTCAACGACCTAGTTTCTCAGTCAACATCAAATCTATATATGTATGCACTCCCCCAAGTTTGGTGGTCATTTTGGAGGGTTCACCTAGTATTTTAGCGGTGAAGTGGTCCAACTGGCCATCATTTTATTCCTACACAACCTCCAATCATAATCAATATAAATAAACTTGGGTTGTAACTGTAAGGCTGGCAAATCGGGATCTCTAAAGTGTACTTGTCCCTCATAGATAGAGTCCAACACTAGGTACTTTACACTGGCCATGGGTCATGAATAGACTCAAGAATATGGCTTAGATATTTTATATTTTGTGTATTTATTTCTATTTTTTGAAGCTATGGCCTCGAGGGGTAGAAAGTTTCACAACTTTATTAGTCAGCAAATATGTTATTTTAAATGAGCCTTCAGTCCATGTTGGTTTTCTAAGTGTTTTCCATAAACTACATGTTTGATGTGTATATTATATTTTTGATAGGTAGTAATAAGGGAAAAAGGTGTTATCTTGAGGTATATAAGGATCTGGTTTGTAGATCTAAATATGATGTTATTAATATATAATTACAAAGTATATCAAAACAAAAAGTTTTACATTTTAAATTTAAATTAAATTTATGAGTTAGAGGAGTAATTGCTTTGTATCTAGAAACCTAGATTTTTTTGGGAGGGCCAAAAAAATTGAAAATCCATTTTTTTTGAAATTTTTTGGAAATAATTGACCAAAAATATATGTATTGAATATATTTTTAAAAATATATGTAATTGATAAATACGATAAAAAATATTAATAATGTAATATAGAATGTTAATATTATATAATATTTATAATTGTTGGTGTTTTTTCTTAAAAACATAAGAAAAATAAAAAAATAAAACAAATTGGAAAAAATAAGCCAACCTAGACTGAACTTATTCGAATTCATCAAAAAATCTAAATATGACCCTTGGTAACTATGGTTTGTGGGACACATAAAACAACTAATAAATATAAAAATATTTATAAATTCTTTGACCTATTATAAAAAAAGCATAGTCTATATCTAAGAAAATGCTTCACTATTATAAAGAAATCAATTTTGATAGTGAAAACATTTAGATAGCGTGTATAAGACCTTGAATATTATATTTGTGTGAGGCTTGAGATAAAAATAAAAGGCATGTCTTCTATTAATTTTAAGCAATAATTAATGTTGTAAGCAACGTGAACTTATGAATACTTGGACAAAAAATTAACCATAAGACGTCGGTTGTTAGCATGAATCAATGGAAATGAATTCAAAAATGGGACTTTGCATCCCCTAGAGAAAAGTGTATATGGCAATTAGATTCTAGATAAATTATATGGAGAATATGGAAGGCTACACACATATGTCCTTTGACATTTGCCTAGAAATAGTATGTGGCATGAAGTTAGCTAAGCTATTAGGAGAAGAGTGTTTATGCAACTTTCAAAGAAATAAAAAAATTGTGGGAAAATTAAATTCCTATAAAAGGGAGTATATAATGTATGATGTTTTTTAAATATATAAAATAAACCACTATATAACCATAAAATAATAAACGTATTGTATAACCAAAAATATATAGAACAATGAAAATGAAATTGCTTCTTCAAATTATCTGAATCATTCTCCTTCATAATTTAGATTAATTATAATTTATTTATTAAATTGGATGTAAATATATTTTTATAATAAATAAATAAATCATTCTAAAATTATCTAAATAATAAAAATAAAAATAACTTACATATAAATAATTCATAGATGAAAGAACAATTAAACTTTGCTTCTTCAAGCTCCATCTATCCAAACCAAAACAGAGTGAAAAATAATTCATAGATGTTGACTTTCGATCATCCAAACTACCTCTCCAATCAAAATCACTAAAACATAAAATTTTAAACTTTTTAGTAGTATAATAATAAATACCAAAGCCAATACTACCTTTCACATACCTCAAAATCCTCTGGCTACATTCATATGAATTTTAGATGGCTCAGACATATATCTTGATACAAGAGAAACTGAATAAGTAATATTTGGTCTTGTGTGAGTTAAATTATTAAAAATTCCAACAATACTTCTGTAATTTGTCTTATCAACTCTTTCGGCACCATCTTCTCTACATAGCATAACTCCATGAGCAGTTGGAGTGTAGACTTCTTGCTTGTAGTAAAGAGTAGTCTCATTTTTGCTTATTTTCAATTCATTATGCTAAAAATATCCATCAATCCTTGTATACCACGGTTTGGGTGCTTATTTGAGGCCATACAAAACCTTCTTTAACTTGTAGACTTGGTATTCTTTACCTTGTATTAAGGAACCTTATGGCTATTGTACATAGACTTTCTCTTTTAAGTACCCATTCAAAAAGGCATTTTTCACATCCATGTGATGTATGCTCCATTTATTTTGAACTACCATTGAAATCACAATTATAATAGTCTCTTGTCTTGCAACTAGTGCAAATGTCTCTTCATAATATATGCCATATCTTTGAGTGAAAATTTTTGCAACTAGATGTGCCTTATGTCTTTCAACACTACCATCAATACTTTTCTTAGTCTTATAGACCCATTTAGTACCGATACACTTCTTATCATGTGGAATTTTTATAAGTTGTGAAGTATCATTTTTTATAAATGGAATCCATTTCTTCTTGTATTGCTTGCACCCAGAAATTATTAGTACATGCATCTTCAAAACATGATGGTTCAAAATCTATTTATGTAATTAAAGCATAATTTTTTTGCTCACCTCTTGGACATTCTTCATGTGTTTGGCTTATTATACGCTGATAATTTTCACTTGATATTTTTATCTTCATTGAAGAATAAGGACTTGAAGCTAGATTTGTGCTTGGAATACATGCACTAGGTGAGGGAATATTTAATGGAATTGTACTTGAAGCTGGAATGGTGCTTGGAATCATGCAATAGATGAGGGGTTACTTAATGGACTTATAGCACTTGATATTAAAGCAATAGTGGATTACTCATTAGCACTACCATCATAAATATCAGAAATAAAAATTGATTTAGGCTTTTTAATATTGCCTTTATCTTTGTCATGACCATACACTTCCCTTTCATCAAAAATAACATCTCTTGATACAAGTACATTAGTAGTGATAGGATTATAAAGCCTATAAGCTTTACTTTGTTCATTATACCCAAAAACAAATACAAGACTCACTTTATGGATCTAATTTATTTCTTATTTGATTAACTACATGAACATAAGCCAAATAGCTAAAAACTTTGAAATATTTGACATTAGGCTTCTTTTCATACCATGCTTCATATGAAGTCATCTTTTCAAGTACACTAGTGTGACTTTGATTGAAAATATATACTGTTTTAGTAATTGCATCACCCCAAAAATAGTTTTTCAATCTCTTTGTTTGTAACATGATCCTTGCCATTTTAACCATTGTAGGGTTCCTTCTTTTAGCCCTACCATTTTGTCGATGGGTGTAGGCAGTTGTGAGTTTCCTTTTGATGCCATTTAAATCAAAATAGTTCATAAAATCTTTTGAAAATAATTCACCTCCATAGTCAATCCTTAAGAACTTTATTCTATAACCACTTTCATTCTCTAAAATTACTTTAAATCTCTTAAACATATCAAATGTTTCAATTTTTTCTTCAAAAAATAAACCCAACACTTTATTTATTAATCATCAATAAATATAATAAAAAATGATGACTTGCCCAAACCTTTTGTTTGCATAGGACCATAAATATCTGAGTGAAATAATTGAAGTGGATGACAAGCCGTCCATGTACTACCTTTTGAAAACATTTATCTTGCATGTTTACATTTAATGCATCCTTCACAAAATTTATTATGATCTTCAACCTTTGACAAATCATAAACCAATTCTTGTGATGTTAGTAACTTCAAACTTTTAAAATTTAAGTTTCCATACCTAAGATGCCATAACCAACTTCTATCTTCATATGCCATATTTACAAAGTTGTAACTATGCTCTCCAAACTTCAATGGGAACTTCATAGTCTAAGACATAGGTACAATTGTATCAAACTTATTTCCTTGATTCTTGTCATAGATCATGCACTGTTTATCATCAAATCCCACCTTATAATTATTTCCACATAGTTGTCCAATACTCAGAAAAGTATGTTTCAAATTTGGGATATAATAAATATCATTTCATGAAGCATTACCATGCCCATTAGCATAATTATCACTTATATTTTCATTTCATGCTTTTAATCTAAATTCCTAATCAAATTCATCATACATGTGACAATAATAGCTTTGAATATTTATCTTATCAAATCTACCTCTTCCTCTTGTAGTTGAACCACCTCATCTTCCTCTGTATCCTCTTGAATAATTGTAATTCATGTATTTACCTTATTCTTTATTTCTTTTGATATTGTCTTTGCCGTGTACATGGCTATTCATATTGCTATTTCTAGTACCTTCACTCCTTATCATCTTTAATTTTGAGGTAAAAGTCATCTCATTACTTTCATTTAAGGTGTCTGTTAGTCTTTCTTCATGGGACATAAGAAACCCAACCAAGGGATCAAACTCAAGAGTAGTCAAATCTTTACTTTATTTAATAATGATGGAAATATTATTCCACCTTTATGTTAGAGACCTTAAAACCTTTTTTTATCATAACCTCTTTGTTCAACATTTCTCCAAGTGTAGCCATCTTGTTGACTACATCCTTTATTTTTACAAAGAAATCAACCACACTTTCATCTTATTGCATCTTTAAATTCTCAAATGATCTATTTAATGTTTGAAATGTAACCATTTTGACATGGTCACTACCTTGGTAAGCTTCTTGTATATTCTTCTAGGCATCTTTGGTCATCTTTGCACCTACAATTCTTGGAAATAGACTCTTATCTAGAGCTTTTTAAATTTGAAATAAAGCTTATGAGTTCTTCTTCTTAGCATTCTTCTTGGATTGCCTTTCATTTTCCAAAATAGTGGCCCAATCAGCTGGTTCATCATAATCAGTTTTCATAATCTCCTAAAGTCTTTTCCTATCAAAAGATTCATCTTCTTGATGCTCCAATAATCATAATCATTTCCACTAAATTCTGGAATAATAAGATTGTTAGAGTTTAACATGATCAATTATTAGGAAGATCTTAAACAAAAAAACAACCACCCAAACCAAGCTCCGATACCAATTGATTATTTTTAAACATATAAAATAAATCCCTACATTACTAGAAATTAAGAAACTTACAACATAACTAGAAAAAATTCAGAACAATGAAAATAAAATTATTTCTTCAAATTATTTAAATCATTCTCCTTGATAATAAAGATTAATTACAATATATTTATTAAATTATATATAATTTGTTTTATAATTAATAAATAAATTACCTAAATAATAAAAATAAAAACAACTTGCATGAAAATAAACAAGACTTATTTTTAATCTTTTTATAGCTTTATTATTCTAAAAACAATTTTACTGAAAATCAAACTAATTATTAAATAATTTCATGATCTATACTATTTTAAAACTCACACTCAACAACACTTTAACCAATAACCTACACAATTTGTTTTCAATGATTTCTCTATATTTTTATTTTCTTCACCAATTTCTAGGAATAAATCAACATCAATTGACTGGGGACCTACACGAGACTCAAGACTTAAATCGAAGTGGCATTTATGCACTTGACCTTTTGAAGGGAAAGGAATAACATTTACACAACCAAAAATAGAGTTTATGGTAGGAAATAGCCCATAGTTATTTAGAGACATTTGGGTATGGGTACCAGTATAGGGATGGAGATTCAATTCAAAATTCAAATTAGAGTATGAATAAATGAACTAGGGTAATTATTTTATATATAAATGTAGTCCCTATATTGGAGTTTCTGAAAGGCATGAGACCTGAAATACTATTCAACACTTATAGTAGTCAGTTCACTATTCTACATTGTTTGATATTTTCTTGAGTATATTTGATAGGTTAAAAACTAATATTATTCTAATTTAATTATGTTATTTATCACAAATTATTTATCATGAACACCCAGTGTACACCTTCCTGCTCTTTAAAATTTAAATTTTTGCATGATTTTTCAAATTGCCATTTGGCTCGTGTATTGTCTTTACAGTCTATAATGCTCTGACTAATTCCAACTATAAAGAGTTGAACCAGTTATATGATAAGTAAAAAGATCAAAGTGTTCCTTTACTCTAAATTTACTATTGTGTAGAAATCTTAGTTACTCATTATGTAAAGTTTCTCAATAATTTGGTATGGCATTGTTTAAGTGAAAGGAAAGGAGATCACCTTAATCCATATTTGACAGGGATTTTTTTCAGTATAGTGGTTTTACATCAGAATATGTTTCAATCATAAAGATAGAAATATTACAAAGCAATAGAGTTACATAAGTTACCCTTAGGTAGCTAGTGGAAACCATTGTTTAGCTTCAAGCAATTAATTGAATAGATACAAAATGAGTACAATAGTTATTATTAATTTTTTTGCTCAATTAAAAGGGTTAAAGGGGTCCTTCACTATTTTATTAAACAGATGGTGAAAACCAAAATAAACCAACAAAAGAAAAGTGAATCAGGGTCAAAAGTGTCACCACCACGCCGTCCATGCTCCCAAACCAACAAGGTGATTAAGCTTGATCGCCAAAGTAAACTAGTTATTATTACTTACAAGTTACAAAATAGAATGTCTCATAGAAGATGTGTATTTGGAGTGATTTGTTTAGCATTTATATTTTGTTTGCCTGTGACTATTGCATGATTTGAAATACTGACATTTCCATGCAATTAATCAAGGAGACAAAAGCTAGGTACTGATGAAGAGAGTGGGGAAGTAGCATTCACTTGCTTCAAATCTGAGTTCGCTATATTTAATAATTTTGTTCCTAACACTATACTCCCATTTGTCTCTACTAATTGATATTCTGATCTTTATCCTTGACTTAACATAGATTATTTACATTTTACTTGTGAAAAAGGATCATAAATGCTTGAAAATCAATTATTTAATGTAGGCTCATAAGCACCTATAGGTTAATGACTTGTTATCATATTATTTTTTCTTTGTCTACAGATGGGAAATAAAATATAAATTTTTTATAGTGAGATTGTATAATAACAATAGTGGTGTTCATTTAATTAAATAAATTGTAAAAACCTGACTACTGGCTATTTATATTTGGTCCTAAGCTGAGATACTAGTTAAATCTCAGCAAGAACTTTAAAAAATTATGGGAGAGCTTGGACTAACATTTATTTAAAAAATTAAGTACAAAGTGTAGAAGCTACCTAAAATACTTATACGGTTTTTGGAAAGGATGTAAAATGTATTGGTACTGCAACTATAAAACATTCTTAGATTTGAAATTAGTCGATAGAAACTTAATATGGTATCAGAGTGGAATAAATAACTAAAAGTTTAGAAGCCATTTACACTTTGCACAACACCCATACAATAGATGAAAAGATCTAAGTTTGAATCTCAATTGATAAATAAAAAATTAATATTTATAATTATTTATAACTTAAGGCAGAAATGCCAATATCTATGTAAATCATCCAAGTTTTCATGAAGTTTCCAGGGAAGTGATAAAATCTTAAACATAGTTATCATCTTTTGTAAAACAACCCCGTATCAATGGATAATTTAACTGTTCTATTTTTATGTATTTCAATAAGTTTTACTTAAACCATGGTATTTATATGTATGAAAATGTAAATATACCACAACAACCAAGCAAAATTCAATGCTTGGGAGAACAACACTTAAATAACCTACCCCAAAGGCAAAGAAATATATTTGTCCAGCTTCTATAGGATAGGTAGCTTGTTCATCTATCAGGCAAGCATGGTCAAGATTGTTATTGTTGGAAATATTGTCATTGATGTCAAAGGTCTAGCATTGGTGATAAAGGCCGCATTGCATTTAATGGTATTTTTAATATTCATATATTGGCTAATGTGTGTTACTATTTATTTAATATTAATGAATATATATTTTTATTGCATATAAGTCAAAAGAGGGCCTATGAAGAAGTTAAAGAGTCATGGGGTAAAGAAAAAATAAGAATGTGATGTATTTTCTCACAAAGAGTCATCTTGAGAAATTCCAAGAGTCACCATGTGAAGACAAAAGAGGGTATGGTGCATTTTTCATGAAGGGACACTTTGAGAAATATTAAAATTCACCAAAATAAAGACAAAAGATGAAATGATGCATTTTCTTATGAAGGGTCACCATGTAACTTTTTAAATGTAAGGATACGAAGGGTCATGCAAGTTTTGCACCATTTTCCATGAATATTGAAGGGTCACAAAGGGTGAATGCCAAAGGTCATTTAGAAAGCTATAAATAAAGGCTTGAGAAGCTATTTTTAACATGCAAGAGAGTGCATGGTTTGTATTTGTTTTATTGGAGATAAAAAGTAGGAGATATTGTAGAGTTCTATCATTTGTTAAATAAGAAACATTGAGAGATAGTTGTGTTTTATACACAAGAGGGGTTGGTGCTCCTATGGGGTGGTGCTAAAAAATAGTTATTGTGTTGGTGCTAGGTAAAGGGGTTAGTGCTCCTACAATTTGGTGCTTGAAAACTTTATAATTTTAGTTAGTGCTCATTCACATACTTGAGATTATTCTTTGTGGTTTTTTCCACTTTGAGTTTCCATATAAAAATTTGGTGTCTCTCCCTCTCTTGTGTGTGCATGTTATTTATTTTAGTTTTTTGGCATATCTTGAATGTGTGATTAAGTGATTAAAGAAAATAAATCAGATTCAATAAAATATATATAATATACTAATTCACCCACCCCCTCTCAGTATATTTTGTGCTTAATAATTGGTATCAGAGTAGATTCCTTTTTTAAAAAGTTTTAGAGCTTGAAAGTAGTTTGGAGAAAGCACAATGGCTGAATCACATGAAGGATTTTTTTACAAATAAGTCACCTTTGTTTGATAGAACAAATTATGCTTTTTGGAGCATAAAGATAAGTACTTATTTGATGGCCCTTTGATTTGATATTTGACAAACAGTGGTGGAGGAATATGAAGAGCCACAAACACTTGTAACTACTCCAATGAAAAAGAAGGCAAATGAAAATAATTTTAAAGCTTTAAATTCTATTGTATATAGTTTATATGAATCAAAATTTGTTAAATTTATGTAATGTAAATCTACTCATGAAACATGGGTAAAAATTGAGAATATTTACAAAGATGATGGAAAGGTTCAGCAAGCTAAGCTTCAGAGTTTCAGAAGATAGTTTGCGAGTTTGAAGATGGAAGAGGAAAAAAATATAGAAAGTTACCTTTTGTGGGTTGATCAAATAGTTAAGAAGATTCAAGGTCTTAGATAAAAGTTAGAAGAATCAATTATGGTACTTTTTTTTTGAGATATGATGCAAAAGTTTCGGTAATTGAAGAGATAAAATTTTTAGCCAAGCTAAAGATTGATGAACTACATATTATTCTTACGACATATAAAAGAAAGAGAAGGCTAAGATTCAAGAATCAAGTGATAATTCTAATGATGATGAAGATGAAAATGGAGATCTATTCATTCGCAAGATGAATAAAGGCATAGGTAAATATCAAGAAAAATTACCTTTTAAATGTTTTAATTATGAAAAGATTGGACATTTTGTATCTAAGTTCCTAGATAAGGGTAATGGTGACAATGAAGAGAAAAGTCTACATACAAGAATAATTTCAAAGGAAAATTCAAGAAAGGATTCAAGAAAAATAGTTTAATTCTAAAGATCCTAGTTCAGTCAAAGATAATAGAATCAGTGATTCAGAAGAAAAAGAGATTTTATTCATGGCCATACATGAAGATACATTCACAAGAAAAAGTACAAATGATTAAGAAGAACAGGATGAAGCCAAAGTGAATTTGGAAGGAGAACATGTATATGCCTTAGAAGAGTTAAAATATCTTGAGAAAAAGAATAAAAAATTAAAGCTCTAGATCAAAAAAATAAAAAAAAGTCAAAGAAAAGAATTGAAGATCTACAAGCACACTTTGAAAAAGTAAAGAAGAATGAAAATGATCTAACAACATAGTTGTAAAAAGTAAGTGAAGAATGTGAAAGGTATGTTATTGAAATTGCTTCTTTAAAAATAGATCTTGAGAAAATAAATAAAATAATCAATGATAGAACATCCAATGATTTAAAATTTGAGAATAACACTAATATGTTGAATAAAATATTAGAAAGTTAAAGATCAATGTCAGATAAGATAGGTATCAGATTTAAAAAAGAGAAAGGGGAGGCCACTACTTTCAAAGACAAGGTTAACACAAAAAAATGAAAGATCTATGTTGCAGCTCATAAAAGAAGAAATAAAAAGGGAAGAGGTTAAAAATATAGAGGATATCTCAAACAAAGAAGGCTAGAAGGAACAGAGCTATAAAAGGTAATCAGGCCAGAGATACAAAAATAGGTCTTATTTTATAGTTATCATTTTTATTGTAATGGATATGGTCATAAGAAAATAGAATGTCAAAAAAAGACTAACAATTTCAGAAATAAAGAGAAGGAAACTCATGCAGAGTCAAGCAGAAGCCACAACTCTTTTGCTACTCTATCAGGATTTAATGAAGAGGCCATAATATGTTATAAGTGCAACAACTTTAGACACATAACTTGGTATTGTAGAAATGTGTTTGAGTCAGTCAAGAAGGACCAGAGTTTTCAGGCTCCATTCATCAAGAAAAAAGTTTAGATAATTTTATGGCAAAGAAATAACCTAAAAAATTTATGTTGGTATAGAAAGATTTACATGTAAAAAATGAAGAAAAACTATGGTTCATTGATAGTGGATGTTCGAGGCACATAAAAGAATATGAACAAGTTTCTAACCTTGAAGAAGATCAATGGTGGCACAATGAAATTCAGAGATAATACTATTGCTAGAATTGCCAGAGAAGGTACACTAAGTTTAGATAATGGTAGAACTAAAATTAAGAATATTTTGTATATAGAAGGCTTTAAGCATAATATTTTGAGTGTAAGTCAAATGTGTGATCAAGGATACAAACTAAATTTTTAGGAATAAGGTTGAAAAACTAGGAAAAAAGATTCAGATGTGTTGGTTATAGATGCTGAGAGAATAGGCAATAATTTATATATATTATTAGACATCAAAGGTCAAAGATGTTGTTTGAGTTAGATTGAAAAAAGTTAGCTATGGTACAGGATAATGAGACACATAAATTTTGATAATCTTGTCAACATCAGTAAGAAGCAAGCAATCATAAATATTTCAAAGATTACAAAGCCATCCAACACACTTTGTGAACTTTGTCAGCATGGGAAGCTATCTAGAAGACGGTTCAAAACAAAAAATACTCTATCACTCAGATGTTAGAGCTTGTTCACACTGATTTATGTGGACCTATGAAAACTCAAAGTAATCAAGGTGAGAAATATTTTATATTGCTTATTGATAATTTTTCACATATAACTTGGGTAATGTTTTTTTAAAAAATTAGAAGCTTTCAGATATTTCAAAGAATTAGTTAAAAATAAAATCAGTTTGAAGATTAAGTGTCTAAGATCAGATCAAGGAAGAGAATTCATGTCATATCAGTTTATTAAGTTTTTTGAAGACCATGGAATAAAGAGACATTATTCAGTAGCCAGAACTTCAAATTAAAATAGAGTAATTGCACTGAGAAATAGAATAGTTCAGGAGATGGTGAGGATAATGTTAAATGAATTCAAGATACTAGATAAATATTGGAGAGAGAGGTAGTTTCTATAGTAGTGCATATTCAAAATAGAGTAATTTTGATAGTCAACAGTGACAATACTCCTTATGAGCTATAGAAGGACAAAGTAGTAACAGTTGATTATTTCAGTGTTTTTGACAATAGATGATTCATAAAAAGAATCGATGAAAAACTTGGTAAGTTTAATTTCAAAGTAGAAGGAGGTATATTTCTTGGTTATTCTTAAAAAATTAAATCTTATAAATGTTATAACAAAAGAACCAATAAAATAGTTGAAAGTGCAATTGTCAGGATAGAAGAAGATGATTGATCCAGTAGGCATTCTTGAAATCATTGAAGAGAAAGACTTTGAAGAATCAGATGAAGATGAAAAGGATAGAAAATATGCCAAAACCCTATCTAAACATGTCTAGATAAATCATAATAAAAGTGACATTATCAAAGATATAAATAAAGGAATTTGTAGCAGAATAATGATGATAAGTGAATCTAAGCAAGTTAATTTCTCTTTGTTATCCAAAATTTAACTTAGAATTTTTTTAGAATTTAGACATGATAAGCATTGAGTTAAGGAAATGGATAAATAATTAAATTAGATATAAAAGAATGATACTTAGAAATTAGTTCTTAGATAAAAAGATCACAATGTGATAAAAACAAAATGGGTTTATATAAATAAGTTGAATGAAAATAGAGAAGTGACCAAGAGTAAAGAAAGATTAGTATGTAAAAGATATGCTTAGATTGAAGGAATATATTTTAAAGAATATTTTTCACCAATGGCAAGGCTAGAGGCTATTAGAATGTTTCTTGCATACGTAGTGTTTAAAAATTTTAAAGTGTTTTAGATGGATGTTAAATCTACCTTCCTAAATTGAAATCTAGAAGAAGAGGTCTACATTGAGCAGCTTGAGGGATTTATTCTCTCAAATATTAGTAGCCACGTATACATATTTAAGAAAGAATTATATGGATTGAAACAAGCTCCTATAGCTTGGTATGCAAGACTTGATAAGTACTTGCAGGATCAACATTTCAAGAGAAAATTTGCTGACAGTAATATCTATATCAAAATAGAAGGTGAGAATCAATTGATTTTTATGGTATATTTTTATGACATCATTTTTGGAAGAAATATTGAATAGATGACAAAATATTTTTTTGATAATATGCAAAAAAAATTTAAGATGTGTATGCTTGGAGAATTATCATTTTTTTGAGGGTTGCAAATATTTCAGTCAGATAAAGGAATTTTCATATCTCAAAGTAAATATGCCAAAAAAATGTTAAATAAATTTAGTTTTAAGGATTTTGCACCAGTCGACACACTAATGAGTAAAAAAAATAAGGTGAGCAAAGATGAAGATTCACCTGTTGTAGATCAATCATTGTATAGATCTATGATTAGTAGTATTTTATATTTTATAGTATCAAGGCCAGACATCATGCATGTGATAGGTATGGTTTCAAGATATTAGTTAGCTTCAAAAGATAGTAATGTTCAGTTGGTGAAGAGAATATTTAGATATACCAAGGGGACATTAGATTATGGATTGTGGTATCCCACGGGCAGAGATTTCACTTTGTTTGCTTATACAGATTCAGATTGGGTAGGTTGCTTGGATGATATAAAGAGTACAAGTGGAGGAGATTTCTTCTTCAGTGATAGCTTAGTATCATGGATAATCAAGAAATATAATTTAGTATCACTTTATACAACTAAATCATAATATATTACAGCGGCATTGTGTTGTACTCAAGTGCTTTAGATGAAGCAAACATTGGAAGATATCAAGGTAAAATATGATGAACCTATTTATATTTTTATGACAATACAAGTTCTATTAATATTTCTAAGAATCCAGTGATGCATTCAAGAACAAAACATATTCCTATCAAATATCACTTTTTGAGAGAGCAGATTGCAGATCAATAGGTTAAGATAGAATATATCAGTACTACATAGCAGATTGTAGATATTTTCACCAAGGCACTACCAAAAGGCACATCTAAGTATCTGTAGGAGAAGTTGGGAGTAATTTATTTTACTTCCTACCATTGAGGATTAGCATCAGTTGAGGGGGAACTAAGTGTTAGCTCTAGGATAGGCCTTTTATCATTAATATCAAAGAGGGAGAAGAACATAAATAAGTACAAGTGCAGGTGTAAAAATAGGTACAAATAAAGTACAGGGAATAGGTACAAGTTGTTACAGTAAGGGGGAGTTACTGTATGTTTTTTAGAATGTGGGAGTTTTAGTTTGAGGTTGCCTTCAATGACAAAGGAGGATATTGTTGGAAATATTTTCATTAATGTCAAATGTCTAGCATTGGTGATAAAGGCCCCATTGCATTTAATGGTGTTTTTAATATTCATATCTTGGATAATGTGTGTTAATATTTATTTAATATTAATGAATATATTTTTTATTGCATATAAGTCAAAAGAGGGACCATGGAGAAGTCGAAAAGTCATGGGGTAAAGACAAAAGAAGAATGAGATGCATTTTCTCACGAAGAGTCATCTTGAGGAATTCCAAGAGTCACCATGTGAAGACAAAAGAGGGTATGGTGAATTTTTCATGAAGGGACACTTTGAAAAATATGAAAAGTCACCAAGATAAAGAAAAAGAGGAAAGGATGTATTTGCTTATGAAGGGTGACCATGTGATTTTTCAAATGCAAGGATACAAAGGGTCATGCAAGTTTGGAACCATTTTCTATGAGGATTGAAGCATCACAAAAGGTAAATGCCAAAGGTCATTTGGAAAGGCTATAAATAAAGGCTTGAGAAGCCATTTGTAACATGCAATAAAGTGCATGGTTTAGATTTTTTTTAGAGGACAGAAAATCAAGAGATATTGTAGAGTTCTATCATTTGTTGAGTAAGCAACATTGAGAGATAGTTGTGTTTTATACACAAGAGGGGTTGGTGCTCCTATGGATTGGTGCTCATAAATATTTTCAAAGGGTTGGTGCTCCTATGGGTTGGTTCTCATAAATATTTGATATGTTGATGCTCGGCAAATGGGTTGGTGCTCCTGCAAATTGGTGCTTGCAAACTTTGTAATTTAAGTTGGTACTCATTAATATACTTGAGATTATTTTCAGTGGTTTTTATCACTTTGGGTTTCCACATAAAAATTTGGTCTCTCTCTCTCTCTCTCTCTCTCTCTCTCTCTCTCTCTCTCTCTCTCTCTCTCTCTCGTGTGGTACATGTTATTGTTTCAATTTTATGGCATATCTTGAATGTGTTATTAAGTGATTAAAGAAAAGAAATTAGATTAAGTAAAATATATATAATATACTAATTCACCTCCCTCTTAGTATATTTTGTGCTTAATAGTTATGGATAATAATACTGCAATTAAAGTTTAGTAGAACAAAGGAGTCAGAAACAAAAGTGTTATCATTATAGTAATAGAAAAAACCATATTATAGATTATAGTTTTGCTTCTTGCATTGGAGGTCATGGTTAATCTTGACAAAGAACCTAAAACAACCAAATAGTGAGACATCTTAATGCCCTATTATTTTTTGATTGACAATACCCAAATGAGCGAATGAAACTTTAGATACATCTACATACTGCAACATCGACTGGTGATAGGAAAATAAAATTTATTTAAGAAATAAGAAATTATGTACAACCTGATAAAAATATAACATGGGTTATAAGAACCCATAATGTTCATCATGCCAATGGCAATCATCTCCTTTTTTCCATCAATATGATAGTTCTTTAGCAACATAAATGATCTGTCAATAGTTATTCCCTCCTACACAAAAAATGATTATTAACATACATTTTTTACTCGTACCTACAAAAAAAAATGATTATTATCATGACAAACATTTTCCAACAACAACAATGCCTTATTTATTTTAAAGGAACTTATTTTTCAATTAGTGTTATTCCAATCAGACTGTCTATGAGTCCTATTTTCAAATTAATTTTCAAGGAGTTTCCATGAAAGGCTAATTAGATTATGGAGATTGGATTCATGATGAAGTGAACAGACAGCTTAGAAAATAGGGGATATAAGTAAATAAACACAAAATCCATAGCAAGATAGATACAAAACAATAAAATTTCATTAATCTTCAGCAAGCAGTAATACAGACTTTAATCCTTATAACTGCATTGTTATTCCAAATATTTCCTACATATAATTTGAGAGATTTGTTTTTGTCTTTTTCTTCATACATAAAAATAGAGCATTCACAAAATTGATTTTTTATATAAATATATTAATATTTAGCATTGCCTAGAAGTCTCTGAAAACAACTAGAGAGAGAGAGAGAGAGAGAGAGAGAGAGAGAGAGAGAGAGAGAGAGAGAGAGAGAGAGAGAGAGAGAGTATTAAATGAGTTAGATGGACGTAGCATAAAGCATGTGAATAGCCAAAATAAATTTAAAACATTTTAATACAAACTCACAAAATGTGTTGAGCTAAAAGTGATGTGGCAAGAAGATTATAAGTTGTTGGGCTGCACATTCACCAACACTTTCCCTTAATCTTCATTTCCATGCAAATAAGTGATTCCTATAATTTCTCAAAGATGCTCAAACATGTTCTTTGCAAGTGGATTTGTAAATATGTCTACAAGTTGTTCTTTAGACCTACAAAATTCAAGATTTATATCACCATTGTTCACCAATTCATGAATGAAGTGATATCTAGTATCTATATGTTTGCTGCATTTATGAAACACATGATTTTTAGACAATGGAATGGTTGAGTTGTTATTAAAAAATATATTTCTATCTTATTTTTGAGTATGCCTTAAATTTAAAAGTAATTTTCTCATCTAAATTGCCTAGCACGCTACTAATATGGCTACAACATATTCCAATTTGATTGATGAAAGTGTAACAATTGGTTGTTTCTTTCATGCCCAAGAGATAGCACCTAATCCAAGATATAAAACACATTCTAAATTCTATATCATCAATATTACCTCCCCAATCACTATCCATGTAATCGATCAGCTTGAAGTCATCTGATGATGCATATGTGATCCCAAAAGTCTTTGTCCATCTATGTATATAAGTATTATTATTTTTGCTTTCCAATGAGACTCTTTTGGATTATCCATGAATCTTGACATAAGACTAAATCCATATATAATGTCTAGTATTGTGGTAGTTAGATACATGAGGCTACCAACTAATATTTTGAATAACATTGCATCAACACTATAACTTTTGTCTTCCTTGCTAAGTTTTAAACCCATTGCAACTCATGTAGGAGATGAATTAACATTTAACAGCTTGAAATTTTTCAATAAATCATTATCATACTTTGATTGACATATAAAAATTTCTTACTTAGATTTATTTACATGTATTTCAAGAAAATATCTCATAAGCCCCAAATCAGTCATCTAAAATTTAGTTTTCATGGCTACCTTCAATGATTCAATTGACAAATGTCTGAGAAAAATTAAGTCATCCACATACAAACATACTATCAATATTTTTCCTTCATCATTAACTTTGACATAGTTAATTGGTTCATTGTCACATTTGGTAAATCCATTATTTAAAAAATAATAATATATTCTACTATACCAAGCTCTAGGAGATTGCTTCAATCCATATAAAGCCTTTTTCAACTTATAGACCTTAGGCTCTTCTCCTTGAACTTCATAACCAGGTCACTATTTTATATAAACTTCCTCTTTCTAAATGTGATTCAAGAATGTTGATTTGATATCCATTTGAAAATCCTTCCAACTATTTTGAGTTCCAATAGATAATACCATTCTTATAGTGTCAAGTCTTCCTATAGGTGCAAATGTTTCATTATAGTCTATGCCTGGTTGTTGTGTGAAGCCCTTAACTACTAGTCTTGCTTTATGTTTCTCAATTTTCCCATTTGCATTAAACTTTATTTTGTAAACCCGGTTTACTCCAATCACATCCTTTCCTTTAGCAAGCTCTACAATATCCCAAGTTTGATTCTTTTCAATTGATTGAATTTCTTCATCCATGGCTGCAATCTAATTGTCATCTTTAATTGAATCCTCAAAATAAATTGGATCATCTTGTGTTAGGAATTCAAAATCCGAACATAAATCCATATGTTTAGCTTCTTGTGCTTCATCATAAACCTTCTTTAGACTACAGGTCTTATTTGAAGTATTTATAGACCATCATCTCAATGATATAAGTGTTTGATTAGATGATTCAATATTCTTATTACTAGTTGGAGAAGATGGATTTGGAATGGTAGGTACCTTAGAAGGCATTGTAGGAACATTTTATTATGGAGCTTGAAGAATATTTTCTTCTGTATCATCTTCTTCCATCTCATTTTCATGTGGTATACCTGCTGAAATTATATTTGTTTCATCAATGCTTCCATCACATGCTTTTTCTTCAACAAATTCTACATCACAGCTTATTATTTCTTTCTTTTTTATTGGATTATATAATTTGTATGCCTTGAATTGTCCACTATATCACACAAAAATGCACTTTTTGCTTTTATCAGCCAACTTCTTTCTCAACTCTTAAGGTGTCAAAGAGTATGCTACACATCCAAAGAATCTCAAATGTGAGACACTATGCTTTTTTTTGCTCTAAACTTCTTGTGGTAACTTATTAATCATTTCTTTTTTGGACACCTATTTAAAATTTATACCATACATGTAAGCACTTCAGTCCAATATTCATTTGGTAGATGCTTAGATTTTATCATACTTCATGTCATTTCCATAATTGTCATATTATTTATTTATACTATTCCATTTTATTGAAGTGTATATCTTGATGTGAATTGTTTTCTTATTCCATTTGCCTTGCAAAAATTTAGAAAATTATTTGATATGTATTCACCACCTCGATCGGTTCTCAATATTTTGATATAATATCCACTTTCCTTTTCAAATTTTCATTAAATTCCTTAATAATATCAAACACATCTGATTTCTATTTCAAGAAATACACCCAAGTTTTGTGGCTAAAATAATCACTAAATGTCAAAAAATATAGATTTTCACTTACGGATGGCATTTGCATTGGTCCACAAAGATTTGAATGGACTATTTCAAGTAGATGTCTTGCGCTATAAGATTTACCAAATGGAAATTTTTGTTTATGTTCTTTTTCAAGTATGCAACACTCACATTTTGTTTTAAGTGGATTTATTGGTGGCAATCCATATACCATTCTTTTTCTATATAACAGTTGCAAACCTCTAAAGTTTAAATGTCCAAATATTAAGTACCATAACCAAGATTTATCCTTTAATGAAATTTTAAATGTTGCTTCAGCAATTGTTTTCAATCCTTGAGGTTATAAACATATTCCACTTTAGATATTGAGAGGAAACATTCTATTCATCATCATTTCAAATTTTACAATTAGCCTATTGCTTGGTTTCTTGTCCAAAACTATGCATTCATCATTCTCAAAATATATCCTATATCTTTTTTTCACTAATTGACCAATGCTTATTAAATTATGTTTCAATCCAAGAACATAGTATACATTGGGGATATGTTTATTTTCACCTTGTTTTGTTCTTATGTTAATTGATCATTTCCCCATGACTGATACTTTATGATCATTTCGCAATTTCACTTTTGATTTTACAAAATCATCTATTATTTCAAACAACTCCTTGCTTCCATTCATATGATTGTTACACCCAGTATCCAAAAACCATACTTCCTTTGATCTCTATTGCATAACATTACATGTTTAATGTTGGATTGATTTTCATTTGTAAAATTTGTCTTTTGTTTATTCATATCATATTGTCTTTTTCTATATTCAGATGTAAAATGCCTAAATCTTTTACAATAGTGACATTGGATGTTTGATTTATTATACCTTTCTCATTGATGATGGCTATGAAAATAGTTTTTGGTTCTTCCTCTTGATGGTGTGAAAGATGTATGTAGGCTTGATGTTATTCTGCTTTCAAGTTGATGAGATTCTCTACTGCCTCTTGGTAAAAAATGAACTCTGCATCTACTGTAATTTGATCTCCCTCTTGTTCTATTGATTAAAATCTGAGTTTTGAAAACATTTTCCAATGAAGATGACCTTGAATAGTTTAACCTTTGCTCATGTCACATCAATGACCCCAACAATTCATCTACTGATAATAGTGATAGATGCTTAGATTCTTCAATGGCCATTACAATTGAATCAAAATTTTCAAACAAGCTTCTGAGTACTTTTTCTAAAACCTTATGGTCTTCTATACTCTCACCATGAGTTCTAATTTGATTCACAATACCCATTACATGTGTAGAAAAAATCTATATTGTTTGACACCTTCATATGAATATTCTCAAAATATCTTCAAGTATTTACAATTTAGTATTTTTAACTTTGCTTGTACCTTTGTATGTTGTTTGCAGGATTTTCCATGCTTGATTTGACCTTGTAATAGATGAAACCCTTAGAAATATAGACTCCTCCATGGCTTTCTGAATGAAAAAAATTACTTTGGCATCCTTCTTCTTGTTTTCCTATAGTAAATATTTATCTGCTTATGATAATGCCTGATATGCCTATTGATTTATTGTCTCAAGGAACTCATTTTCAACCAAATCCCAAATATCTTGTGAGGAGAATAGGGTTTTCATTTGTATACACTAAAATCACAATTTTTTCCATCAAAAACTGGTATTTGGGGTTGAGAAATGCTTCTAGTTACCCCTGTCATAGATTCTCCAAAATAATCTCCTTTTTTGCTTTCAGCTGAGTTTATCTTTCCCCTTTTAATTCTCTAGTTCAGTAATCTCTTCTCCTTAATCTATGCTCTTATCCCCAAGATTTAACATTTCTCTCTAGTCTCCAAGTTGCTAAATCTGATACCAATTTGATGAAGTGAATGGATAGCTTAGAAAATAGGCAATACAATAAAATAAATGCAAACACACATATAAAGACAAATATAGAACAATAAAATTTCATTAATCTTTAACAAGCATTAATACAAATTTTAATCCTTAGAACTGCATTGTTTTCTAAATATTCTCTACATATAATAATAGAGCTTCGCTATTGTCTGTTTCTTCATACATAAAAATAGATCATTCACAAAATTGATTTTTTATATAAACAAAGTAATATCCAACATTACCTAGAAGTCTATCAAAACAACTAGAGAGAGAGAGAGAGGGAAAGAGTATTAAATGAGTCAGATGGATGCAACATAAGGCATGTGAATAGTCATGAGAAATTCAGAATATTTTAATACAAACTGATAAAATGAGATGAGATGGAAGTGATGTGGTAGGAAGATTATCAATTGTTGGGTTGCACATACACCAAAAATTTAGTCCCTTCTTCAAGCTACCCACATGTTATTTCAATACACATATTAAGAATTATATGGGTCACTTTTGAATAAAATACATAGTTTAAAATAAAGGTGTTAGGAATTAGTCCTAACATTAGTTATTAGTGTGTAAATAAAATAATACATTAGACAAATATTGAATCAATGTAATTGATTTGTTTAAATCATGTGGAGTTAGAATAGGGATTTGGGATAGTTATAATGAGTGTTTTGTGGGATTGGTTTTATCTCCTATTTTTAGGCAAATGTTGATCTATATATCTAAGTATTTTTTTAATGAATAATCATGTTATTGAGATTGACTGACCAAATATATTGTGCTCTTCACACTGACCGTTAATGGGGTAAATCCCATCAGTGTTATTAGAGTAGGTTTTTGGCCTCTCTATGTATAGTGATTTGTCCATTCATTATTTTGTCACACAAACACTATGGCTATGCTATGTAAACCATGAGCAAATGCCATCATTATATTTGTTCAATCTTCTTTCATATCACTGTTAATTTAGCAGTGCAAACCACGTGAAACCCCATTAGCCTCACCATCCACTTGCATATTATTTTTAGTGTTCCACCCTATTCACCTCCATTTGTAGTTTGTTTTCAGCCACTCTATCCACTATGTGTGCATTCTAAAAATTACAAAAATATTAGGACCCCTAGCTTCTTAGAGATTCTATTGTTATGAGCATACTATCTTCTAAGTTTGTATTAGGTTATTTTCAATCATGGCTTGACATAGCTTCAATTTTATTTTAAAATAATTAAATTTTTTATTCTACCTCAGTTTTACATTTTAAAGAAGTTTGTCAGTATGATTGATATGTGGGCCTATTACAATCCCTGTTAGCTCATCTGACACCACTTGAATAAAGCCTACAAAATTTATTGTTTTCCATCATCAAATACACAACGAAAACCTTCAATTCTTTTTTGGCGATGGTAGAATACTTTATCTCAGCCCTGACCAACAATGGCATACAAGTCAAGCCTCTTCACAGAATTGCTCATTGTATCGAATCTAATAAACAATGCATAAAACATGGATATTTATCTAAGATCACCTCAAGTCGGTGTCTCCAATTACAGGGTTCAGCTTAAGCTTGTACAAATCTTGGCAACTCTAGAACGTCTCATACTCCTCCATAAACGATGAGCTCTACATATATCCAAATCTTCTCTTTGTTTGTTGTCAATCTCAATTTATTATGAAATAGTAATTTTTTGGTTTATTGCTATCTCTTAGGGGTTTAGCTTTATGTGGATTAAGTATTCTATATTAAGATTGTTAAATTGGTTAGTGTTATAGTTTTAGATATTTAGTTTATTTTTAGGTTTCTTTATATTTTGTTATATTTATTTTTTTAAGTTTGTTTTTATATTTAATGTTTTAGATCATGGAATTATGTGTCATATTCTAGGTTATGTTTAAATTTTAATTTTAATTAGCTTATTTTATATTTAGTTCTTTTTAAATTTTGTTTATATTTTATAAGTTTAGATTTAGATTTATATTAATAGAGTCTATTTTACTGGTCTAGGTATAATGTCACGTATCTTTTATTTAATGTTATTTGTTGATAGTTTATTCTTTTAAGTCATTTTATATTGTTATTTTTTTTCAGTGTATATATATTATTTTATTTTACATTATTGATTTTTGAATTTTAGATTTTAATAGATTTTTTAAGATGAAATTTCATTAATTTAATTTATATTTAGTTTATTTGTGTTAGAGTTTTTATAGTCGATAGTTTTATGTCTTGTCATTAATTTTTTTTAAGCACCAATCAATTTGTGGCGAAGGAGTAGATAAGCCTATTTAGAAAAAGTGCTTTGTAATAAAATTTGTACATCTCAATAAAGCATATACAATGTAAATCTCTTCTTTTTGAAAGAAACTTTCCAAGTCAATATAAAAATAGACGTATTATTGTTTGAAGTTGATGTCTAGAAAACAAATTTTGGGAGGGGGCGGGGGGTGGGGAGTGGGAAATTTTTAATGTAAATCTCTTCTTTTTGAAAGAAACTTTCCAAGTCAATGTAAAAATAGATGTATTATTGGTTGAAGTTGATGTCTAGAAAACAAATTTTTGGGGGAGGGGGGGGAAGGGGGGTGGTAGCAGAGCCATGATTTTAGGTATGTAATTCCTCACCACATGTTAGAACTAAGGGGTGGGGGGGTGGATGGGGGCGGGGGGCCGGGGGGGGGGGGGGGGGAGAGGAGAGGGGGAATCGAGAATGTTAGGAATTAGTCCTAACATTAGTTATTAGTGTGTAAATAAAATAATACATTAGACAAATATTGAATAAATGTAAGTGATTTGTTTACATAATGTAGAGTTAGGATAGGGATTTGGGATAGTTATAATGAGTGTTTTGTGGGAGTAATTTTATCTCCTATTTTTTAAGAGAGTGTTTCTCTATATATGTAATTGATGTTTTAATGAATAATCATGTTATTGAATTTGACCGACCAAATATTTTGTACTCTACACATTAACCATCAATGGGGTAAATCTCATAAAAAAGATCGAAAGTTTGATCATACAATATGAAATCAATCATTATCTGTGTGGGTTTGAAAAAACTATAAAGATTTCTAAGATAAGCGATGTCTTACTTTGTTAGCTCACATTTATGCAAATATTACCACTTTGTGTACATCCAATAGAAAACCAATATCTAATAGAGTTAACTAAGAAAGAAATCAATCTATACATGGAGGGATCAAAGCATCTTCAGATAATTAAAAAATAACTAAAAACTATCTAGGCTATCAATCATAAAAATAGGTAAGCATGTTTATTTGGTTAAAAATGTATGCTTATGTTTATTGTGGATGTGTATAACTGATACTTGTGACTTATATTTATTGGATTAGAAGGATAACCAATACTTGTGACTTTTATTTATTGGATTGCGAAATCCTACCTTTGATAGGATACGTCAAAAGTATGATGGATTTGATTCATCATTATGTAATAAAGAGGAAGTATGACATGCATATTAGTATTTTCCATTTAATTTTGTTCTAATTTTAGATGGAATACATTCATTACATTTGCCAAGGATAATGGGTTCATTCGTCAAGGAGACCAATGTGTAGACATGTATGTGTTACAAATGGATTCCATATTATAAGGCTAGCATTTATAGATTGATATTTTATTGATTATCATAATACACAGGTATTGCTTTTTTATGTTGACTAATAAATAAAGATAACATAGCTATCCTTATGTTTCTGTAATTAGAATTCAATAATCCATGAAGAGAAGGAGAGAAGGGAGAAGGAGATGCTACATATGAATTGGATCTACAGGTGTATTCACTTTGTGGGCATGTTTTACATGTTCTGGCACTTATTGATGCATCAGGAAACATGGGAGTAGCATGCTTATTTGTTCCATGCACTCTGATTGCAACAATTTACAAGAATAGAAAATCTACATTGATTCAAGAAGGAGTGACAATCTCAATATGGAAGAAAACACTAGAAGTCATAATTTTGATTTTGATAAGTACAAAAATGTGTATATTGAGCAGTGTGTTTAACAATGTTCAAATGATATAGAGCGACAAAAAAAAATTTATGTTGCTTCTTTCCTTGCTAAATTTAGATATTGATAAAGATGAAATGGATGTTGCTAAATTGGACAGCAGTGTAGAGGGAATCAACAACAAAAGGTATATGCATGGATACCTTTGATATTTTTTTGAGTTTGTCAAGAAATTTTTTGTAGCTTCATTTGGCTGGTAGATATATTTTTTAAAATATTTATTATTCATATATCATACTTTCTTGGTGTATACAGAACAAATTTGGTCTAAGATGCATTAATTTTGTCAAATAGCCTTGATCCCATACATGCTTCTCTCTTGCAAGTACTAACTAATGGTGAAGTGTCACTGAGATTGAGTCTTAGTGTGGTTAAGACTTAAGAGGATAAATAATATAAGATTCATCAATTCAATAAATAGGAGGATTTAGAAGACTGGTATTGATCAATCTGATACTATGGAATTGGAAAGAGAGCTACAACTAAAAAGTTTATCTCCTACAATAGATGTGTCATAGTTTTAGATGCACTAGGGCCATACCTCACACTGTACAATACAAGATTACATATATAAAATTTATTTTTTGAGTATTCTATCAATTTCTTATTAGGAAACCATGCACTCTATAGCAGCAATAAAATAGTAGAATGCAATAACAGAGAATTACATAAATAAAATACCTAACATGCATGAGACAAAACATAAGAATTATGTGGTAAAATCTTAACAAAGATAAGGAAATATTCATGGTGAAAGATATCAAACTTTATTAATTATAATATTAATAGATTACATGCAAACTTACTATATATATTTCATGCAAAATCCACAAAAATAAATACGCCTAATTGGCAAAGCACTATTATGATTCCTTCTCTTAAAAATATAGTGTAAAAATGCCATTAGGACTTTCCTTCTAAAAATAGAATCCAATGGATTTTGTCTTGCTATAAACTGACCCCCTATGATAGTAGTCGGGGGGGGGTGGGGGGTGGGGGGGGGCGGACCATTACTCCTTACACCTCCTATCAAGGATTGGAATATAAACCATGCCACAAAAGGATATTAAATTTAACTTTGTTGTCACATATCTAACAATCTCCACCTCAAAAATAATTTATGCCTAATATTTTACCAACCAATTCATATCCTTTTCTTCAAGCCAAGAGAAGCCAAACAACATTTAATCTTCTCTAACAAAAATAGTTTTATGAACATATCATCACTATTTTGCTCTGTGTGAACCTTTTCAAGTGTTACTTTTCCTTCATCAATATCCTATCTGACAAGATGGTACTTTACCATAATTTGCTTTGTCCTACTATGATACATTGAATTCCTGGCTAAATAAATTGCACTTTGACTATCAAATAATACATTCGTTTTGTATCATTCTATTCCAAACTCACTTAATAGGTACTTTAATTAAATTTCCTCCTAAAAATCATGATAGGCATCCACATATTTTGCCTCAATAATTGATGCAACAACAGTATTTTGAAGCTTCAACATCCAACTAATAGGTCCACTTGTAAATGTAAAAACTTAAATAGATGTTGATCTTCTTTTTTCTGATCTCTACAAAATCAAAATCAACATATCTACAAATAGAATAACTAGATATTTTATAAGTGATTCAATAGTCATTTCTACTTTGCAAGTAGTAAAACACCCACTTCATTGTTGCCCAATGTTCTTTACTTAGATTTTACATATATCTACTTACAAATTTGACTGCATGTGAAATTTTTGGCCTTGTACATACCATAGCATACACTAGACTTCATATTTAACTAGCATATGATACATGAGACATGTACTATTTTTCTTCATCACTACTAAGACATAAACTTGAAGAAAGCTTGAAATGGAAAGAAAAAGGGATACTAACTAGTTTCACATTCTTCATACTAAATTTGGTTAATATATTTTCAAAATACATTTGTTGTGATAACCAAAGCTTACCATTTTCTTGTCTCTTTGTATCTCCATGCCTAATATTTGTTTTGTTTCTATTAGATCCTTCATCTCAATCGTCCTTGCTAGATGAGTCTTTAAACTATTGATTTCTTCTATGCCTTTAATTGCTAAAAGCATATCATCATCACACAATGTCAATATAATGAATAAGCCATTATCTAAAAACTTGATGTAAACAAAACAATCATACTCACTCTTAACAAAATATTGGCTCCCCATGAAGGAATCAAACATCTTATTCATTTTTTGGGTGATTGTTTCAATCCATATAATGATTTATTGATCTTGCAAAAAAAAATTAATCCTATATAAAACCTTCAGGTTGTTCCATATATAAATCATCTTCTAAATACCCATGCAAGAATTTCATTTTAACATCTAATTATTACAACTCCAAATCTAGTTAAGCCACTAATGCTAAAAAAACTCAAATTGAAAGTGTTTAACAATTAGTGAAAATATTTCATGGTAATCAATACCTTTTTTTCTATGCAAATCCTTTTGCCACTAATCTGGCCCTGTACCTTTCAACTTTATCATCAACACCTATCTTTCATTTGTAAACCCATTTATAGCCAATTGGTTTTCTACCTTTCATAAGTTTTACTAGGTCGCATAACTTGTTCTTATCCAAGGCATCCATTTTCCTTTTCCATTTAGCACTATCCTCATATTTCAATGCTCCCTAATAATAACTAGGTTCCCATAATTAGAAATGAAAGAAATTGAAATATTGAGACTATACTTACTCAGAGGATGTTTGACCCATATGGATCTCCATACTCGCTATGGATGTGTTTCCTAATGTTATGACCTCCATTCTAACTGTGGAGGTGTTTCCTCAAGTTTTAAATCTTTGACATCTTCACCATCAAAAAATGGTTAAATTACATCATTTTTAGAATTTGAAGATGGCTCAATTTCAACCTTGATATGTTGATGTTTTATTTCCTATTTTTCTTTCATTTTTATGTCTAATTTTATTAAAAAAATGATTCATTAAACTCTACATCTCTTTTAATGATGATTTTGTGGGAAGCAGGATCACATACTCTATATCCATTAACACCATCTCCTTCACCATACCCAACAAAGCTATAATTCTTGGATCTTGGGTCTAATTTTGAATGCTAATTCTTATTAATAAGAGCATTATCATTACAACCAAAAATTTTCAAATATGAATAATCACACGGATGGATTATACATACCTCTTCAGGAATTTTATAGTAAATTACAATTGATGGTGAATAATTTATCAGATAGTAGGCTATACAAACTACTTTTTCCCATAAATGTTTATCCGAATTTACATTGTTGAGCATGTTCCTTGCTCTCTCTAAATGAGTCATATTCATGCTTTTAACATCCCTATTTTGTTGTGGTGTGTAGTTGATGGTTTTTTTCCTTTCAATCCCATCTTCCTTGCAATAGTTTGAAAATCCAAGGATGTTAACTCACCTCCATTGTCTATTCTTAAACATTTGATTTCCCTACCAATTTTCTTCTCAACCAATGCTCTAAATTGTTTAAAAACACTGGAAACATTATAATTTCATTTTAAATAGTAGATGCGTACTTTTATAGAGTAATCATCTATCAATATAACAAAATACAAAGATCTTCCATATGAAATTAAAGGGGATGGACCCCACACATCAGAATGAATATAGTCAAGATTACCATTACTTACATGACTTCCTACACTAAAATTTTGTTTACATTATTTCCCAAAAATATAGTGCTTTTAAAATCCAAATCTAAATATTTTAAACCATAAAGCAATTCATGATTTTTTAGTACCTTTAACACTTTCTTGCTCATGTGGCCCAAACGTAGATGCCATAGACAAGAAGGATCTTCTGTTGATTTAAATACCAAAACTACTTGATTTCTATCATCACTCCCTTATAATATGTAAAGGTTCCCAACTTTTAAAGACTTCATTACAACTAAGGCACCCTTTGACATCTTTAGAGATCTATCTTTATCTATGAACTTATAATCGTAGGAATCTAATTTATTCAAAGAAATCAAATTTCATTTAAGTTATGGCACATGTATTATTTTTTTTAAGTCCTTACTATACCACAATTTATTTTATCTTAATTCTTCCAATCCCTTTATTATTACATGAAACATTATTTCTCAAAAGAAAATAACTTATGTCAAGTGTTTGCTAATAAGAAAACCAACTCCTATGTGAACACATGCAATGTGTAGCACCAGAATCCAATAACCATTCATGATGATAAGAGGAAACATTATAACTAGATAAAAATTAATCACTCATAACTTCACTTGTTTCTACCTAATTTGCTTCATTTCTGGATTCGTCCTTATTTTCACCTTCTTTCATCTTCCAGCAATCCTTCATGAGATGTCCTACTTTACTATAGTGTCAATAATTTTCCTTACTCTTCCTAGTTTCTAACTTAGATCTAGATATGCCTCTGGATATTTTCTCTTTGTCTAAATCTTCCCTTAGAAACCATAATTATAGACATAAAAGTCTCTAGACTAGATTTTGTCCTCATCCCCTCAGCCAACAATGCTCCCATAATAGAATCATAGTCAAGATCATCAGTAGTACTAAAGCTAGTAGCAGTTATTATATGATCTAAATAATTTGATAAAGTATATAATATGGTCATTGCCTTGTCTTCTTCATCCACTTTCACACGAATATTAGTCAATTAGCGTAACAGAGTATTGAAAATATTTAAATTATCAACATTTTTCATACCTTCTTTCTTTCATAATGTATGCAGCTACCTCTTCAAGTAAATATGATTTATTACAATTTTTTTCATGTAAATGCCTTCTAATCTGCTCCATAATCCTTCCAAAGTATTTTTTCCAACTATGTTAAAAATAACCACATCTACTAAACATAATCATAATTTACTAAGAGCTTTTGTATCTAACTCTTTCCCATCATCATCATTCATCATCATAGGTATCATTTTATTTGTAACTTATATTTTTTTAAATAAATAATAAATATTTATTTTTTACTAATTTCATAAGTTAATATAACCTGAAATATGATCAATAATGTATAATTGAACGTGTGGCCCCCATTATTACCTCAAAAATACAAAAAATTAGAATTTTTTTTTGAATGTGTATAGAATCAAGTCTAGTTTACAACCATCTAATTGTTTTTTATTTCAATCAATGAATCAAAATATATGTAAACAAAGATGAACATGTATAGTTTCAGCTTATAGCACTATAAAAAAACATACTTGGAAATAAATATAGATAAAAACCTTAAAGTACTTAGATAAGGAAATATAGTTTATTATACTTTAAGTTATATTTTATTTATATACTTATAAGATGTCTGAGAGTGGTTTTAGACCTATAGGAGCTATAATGCAAATTCTAGGTTTTAGAAGATCCTATCATATTTCAGACTTAGTTAAATTCTAGGGTTTTAGGGTTTCAAACTTATCCATATTTTAGGGATTAAAGATTTCAAGGAGAAATCATAGGAGTTATGAATGTTACATGAAGGGATGTAGGTATGATAGAATAGTATGGGAACATATCTTATAAAGTTCCACGAATCAATCCCATCCCATTTGCCTTGCACCCCTTAAGGCATAAAATCTAGGAAAAATATGTCAATGAGCCCCTAATGCATATAGGAACCATCTAATGTACAAATACATACAAAACATCCTTTCTAGTTATGGGGTACATTCGTAACATCAATCCTATTGGTTCCCAATTATACACCTCTTTTGCTTTGCCTTGCACACTTGAGAGAAATGGCAAAAAAGATGAAAAACATGTTGATATGTCATTATAGCCGGGGGAGGGTTTGGCATAAGGAATAGAATGAATGCATAATTTGATTGAGAGGCATTGAAAGAGGGTATGGTTAACTCCTTACTACTTTTGGATCTACCTGAACCAAGGTGAGATGACCTATGGGGAATTTTTCTCACATGGATCGATTCTATAATTTAATCTCCATGGGGATTGTTGGGGCAAAAAGAAAATCTGACCAGGGTATAACCAAAGTTTCACACTCTACCTGAGAAAGGTTGTCACATGAAATGCATAAATGCACTAAGTCAAATACAAGCTACCAAAGATAGATATGTATGTGCTTTCAACCTTCATTCTAAAGAATCTTCAACAATAATAGGTTGAATGGAAGACTGTAATGCTGGTCTTTAAAGCATAAAATGCAAACACATGTTATATATTTAGGATTTATGCATATTCTATTAAATAACACTTATATTATATAAATGGTGTATTATTTTTAGGGTGGGACAAGATAGGAAAATGTAGGATAGGTTAAATAGTTTTTAAAAAGGGTGGTGTGATAGTGGTTTTCAAACAACAAGGATTATTGCAACATTCATGACATCACTTATTACAAAGATGTAGAAGACTAAAATGTATGCTAGTGGGAACTATCAAGAGTAATTTGTGTCTATTAGTGCCAATGAAATGCAAATACCTAAATGATATTGAAACCCTAAAACATACACTGAAACTAGAATCTCATATAATTTTTCCCATTCTTCTTCTTTGTTGCATCCTTCACGAATTACATATTCACAACCTTTGCTCATCTATGGGTTAAATATACCATATTAAACATCAAGTTCCAAGATGAGGAGTGGAGTCCCAATTTTGACAAACTAGTACATGGACTTAATTATCTTAATGATTACACATATACCCTAAAACCCTAAACCATATACCTTAAAATCTAAACCCTAGACCCAAAACCCTAAACCAATCATTTTGGCCCCAATTAACATTATTTAGATTAAGAGTTAGGTTCAGAAGGCTCAATTTGGCCAAAATCACATCACTAGCTACCCCTACTAACTAATTGGATCAATATATGATTACATGGGGCTAAATTGATCCCAAAATCATATTTTGTAGTCATAAATATGTTGAATAAGCTTAAATTATCCATAATTTCCTTTTAAATTTGACCTTAAACCCTAAAACCTATACCTTAAACCCTAAGCCCTAGACCTTAAACCCTAAATTATAAACCCTAAACTAATTGATTTAGCCCAAAATAACATCTTTTATGGTAAAAGTTAGGTTTTGCCCTATTTGACTATTTAGTTTAATTTATAATGATATTGGGTCTAATTGAACCCAAGTTCACATTATAATGTCATAAATAGGTCTAACAAGCTCAAATTAGCCCCAATTTCCTTCATTATTAGACCCTATACCCTAAAACCTAAAGCTTATATGTTATACCCTACGCCCTAAACCCAAAACTCTAATCACTAAATCATAAACCTTAAATCAATTTATTTATCCCTAATTAACATCTTTAAAGAAATAATTATTTTTATAGGGCTCAATTTATCCAAAATCACATCACTTATTACCCCAATTAACTAACTGTCTCAAATTGTGATGACATTGGGGCTAATTATGCCCAAAATCACATTTTATAGTCTTCAAAAGTAGGTTCAAGGAGCTCAAATTTCCCCTAAATAACTTCATGATTAGATCCTATACCATATACCCTAAATTATATATGTTAAAACCTAAGCCTTAAACCCTAAACCCTAAATCATAAAATCTTTAAAACCTAATCCAATCATTTTAACCTCAATTAGCATCATTTAGACTGAGAATTAGGTTCATAGGGCTCAATTTAGTGCAAATCACATCACTAATTTCCCTAATTTACTAAATCTTAAATTTACCAAAACATGGTTAAGATATATGTGATCTATAGAATGAAATAAGTTATGCATGTGTTAGTGATGCATGTGTTTTCTTTGTGGGATATTTTGGTGCTCAAATATTCATTGAGTGTATGTGCTAAGTATGGAGGTCCTAAATACTAGATGGAGGAACAATAGGTAAACAATACGAAGGTTTTTTAAATGCAATTGGGATATGCTAACATGGAGGGAAAATGCAAGTAATAAGAAACATAGCTTGGGTTTTGAAATGCCACTTACACGACATCCTATGTGGAGACACACATCAATGGCACTTGAGAAGCTATGTCATTGGACTTACCATATAGCCATGAATTAAATCAAAGTTTGAGTAATGCATTGGATATAGAGAAGGCACATGGATCCCAAAGAGAATGTTTGGTGGAAGTCAATGCGTTGATTACAAGTTTAAAAAAAATTAAAGTATGGTATAGATTTTTTCAGGGGTACAAGTGCTAAAAATTAATTTTAAAACATGTATAACATTTCTTATAAACTTTGGGTGGTGAAATGCAATTATCAACATGCAAACTGTAATTTATTTCCATGCTCTCAGATCCCATGACATTAGGGAATAAAGGATCATGGCATAAAGTGGAAGGTAAGATACAATTTGTGATATCTAAATGTTGTAAATTGCATGGAAGGATCTGAATCTCGTGAAAAGAAAGGTCAAGTAGAGGTTTAGAACTTAAATGCAATTTCACCAACTCACAGTTTGAAAAGTGTTGTTGAATCTCCCAAGCCTACTGGTGAAAGGGAAATCTAAACATACAGTTAGCAAGGTACGCACACATACCATTAGATCATTAAGACACTTATTTGAATGGATAAGTATTATCATTTAAAAAATAAGGAGATTCCTTGAAAATGTTGATAATGCAACTCTTCTGGAGATTATTTTGAGGGTTCTTACGTTGGGGAAAATGGTGCTTTGGAGTAAAATGAGGAGTTTGATAATGTTTTCCTTCTCACCATGTTCAAGGATTCAAATTTTCATCCCTTGGATGTTAGCTTATCTATTATCAAAGGGTTGCCAAATGAACTAAAGAGAAGGTCATCTATAATAGAAATAACATCCCTTAGCCTTGGCGATTATGCATTGACTATGGAGAATACAAATAGAGTTACCAAGATTCCTATAAGCTATTTTATAGGAGGGTTTGTATTTTTATAAAAGGTGGAATTTGATAGCCCAAAAAGGAAGATGCAGCTAATGAATTTGAAAAAACCACATGTCTTGTTCATAGAGAAAATAAGAGTGGTATGGATTTAAGTGAACATAGTACCTTGAGGTTCGGTGCATGTTTTAAAAGGGTTTTAAAATGAACTTGGTCTCCAAAAAATTAAGTTTTTATTCATGCTTTATTATATATCAAGAGGATATTTTTATGCTTTTTCATGGAGGGTCTATTTGATTTAGGCAAACCTTACTCATGTTCATTCAGGATTTGCATATATAATGGGCTAAACAAAAGATAGTTCTAGACCATTTGGTTATTCATAAGCTCAAAAATATTATTGTGTTATTTCATTAAATAGAGGAGGTTTATGGCTTCTGGTAAAAAATATTCTATAAGGTACTCACTCGACCAAGTGGCTAGAAATGAAGTTAGGGTTAAAATCAAAACTTTACAAGTTATACAAATTGTAGATGAAACCCCAAGGTCTATGGGAAATTTTAGTGGGAAGAATAACTTGCAAACTTTAGCATCTCAGAAAGCAGCTTGAAAATTGTGGTTAACTCTCCTAATCCTACTAGTTTAAGAAGGTCAACTCTCCCAAACCTAAAAATTGCTATCTAGAGAATGTCATTCATTGAAGATGGGGTTATCTTTTATGCCCCTAAGGATGAATGTTCTCAGACTTATTTCAAGTAGTAATTTGAGTTCATGAATGACATTGTTGATCCTGAGGCACTCTTTCCTTGTACTTACCAAATAAAAACAAAAAAAAAGCTTATTTGAAACTGATAAAAAAGTACCAAAATATTTTGGCATGGTCTTATCCAAATTTGAGACTATATAGGGAGGATTTGTTTTAGCACTTCATCCCATTACAGCCTAGCAGTAGTACCTTCAAGCAAGTGCAAAGATTGGCTTACTTCATCTTAGCCACTGAACTACTATAAAAATTTAAGAAATTAATGGATGATGAGATACAAAAGACTCTAGCTAATGGCAAAAATCTAAAAAAATTCCTCGACTGAGTCCATAACCTATGTACATTATTGTATAGTGTGTAGTCTTATTTCTTTATTGTTTTTATTACTCCCTCTACTTTGGGCCTTATTTCTATAGTTCATTTCATGTTTTTTTATCATGTGTTCATTTTTAGATCCTCTTGATCTATTTTTGTTAGTCTTCCATTATTTTTTGGGCCTTTATAGGTGTCTGTTGTTAAAATTGTTAATTATTGACTCTGTGACCCAATGGATTGGCACCCTAGTCTTTTAATTTTCAGCTTCTTTTCACACCCATAAGGGGTTTACATCCCTAAATGAGAGCCAGTGTTGGTGTTCAGATTTGAACCAAGTGTATGTACCAAGTATAGAGGTCCCTAATGCTATGTGGAGGCACAATAGGTAAATAATACAAAGGTTTTTAAAATGTATTTTGGATATTTTTATGTGGAGGGTAAATGTAAGTAAAAAAAACATAGCATGGTTTTTGAAATTCTACTTACACAACATCTTACGTGGAGACACACATTAACATCACATGAGTAGCCATGTCATTGGACATACCACATAGTCATGGCGTAAAAAAATTTTGAGTAATGTATTCATTTCAAAGAAGGCATGTGGGTCCCAAAGAGAAAGCTTGGTGGAAGTCAATGCATTGAATTTAGGTTTAAAATTTTTCAAAGCACGGTGTAGATTTTTGCAGGGGTAAAAGTGGTGAAAAATAATTTCAAAACATGTATAACATTTCCACATAATTATGGGT
Organism: Torreya grandis; assembly: GCA_037957365.1. Lineage (NCBI taxonomy): Eukaryota > Viridiplantae > Streptophyta > Pinopsida > Cupressales > Taxaceae > Torreya > Torreya grandis. The sequence goes on from JARHVA010000400.1 coordinate 211,515, forward strand.
GGTGAAATACAATTATCAACATGCAAATTCCAATTTGTTTCCCCACTCCTAGATCCCACAAGACAAGGGCATAAAGGATCATGGTGGAAAGCATAAGATAAGATGCAATTTTTAATAATGCAATGTTGCAAATTGCTTGGAAGGCTCTAGATCCCATAATAGGAAAGGAAAAGTAGAGGTTTAGAACTTAAATGCACTGTGGCCAGTTTATAGTTTGAAAAGTGGTGTTGAAGCTCCCAAGCCCACTAGTGAAAGGGAAATACAAACATACAGATGGAACGGTACGCACACATACCATTAGACCATTAAGATACACTTCTTTGATGGGATAAGTTTTATCATAAAAAAATAAGGAGATGACTTAAAAATGGTGATATTTCAGCCCTTCTAGGGATTCTTTGAGATTCCTTAAGTTGAGTAAAATGGTATTGTGGAGTAAAATGAGGAGTTTGATAATGTTTTCCTTCTCTCCATGTTCAGGGATTTGACTTTGCATCCCTTATATGTCATCTTCTCTATTATCAAAGGGTTGTCACATGAATCAAAGAGAAGGTCATCTATAATAGGAACAATATCCCTTGGCCTTGGATATTATGCATCAACTGTGGATAATATAAATATATTTTCCAAGATTCTCATAACCTATTTTACAAGAGGGTTTATATTTTTAAAAATGGTGGAATTTGAAACCCAAAAAAGAAGATGCAATTGATGAATTTGAAAAATCACATGCCTTGTTCACATAAAAGATAAGAGTGGTATGGATTTAAGTGAACATAGTGCCTTGAGGTTTGTTGCATGTTATAAAAGGGGTTTTAAATGAACTTGGACTCAAAAAATGAAAAAATTTATTCATGCTTTATTATATATCAAGAGGAGATGTTTCTATCTTTTTATGGAGAGTCTATTTGATTTGAGCAAACCTTACTCATGTTAATTAAAGTTTTGCATATATAATAGGCTAAGAAAAATATGGTTATAAAATATTTGGTTATTCAGAGGCTCAAAAAGATTATTGTGTTATTGTATCAAATAGAGGAGGTCTATGGATTCTTGTAAAAAATCTTTTGCATGGTACTCACTAGGCTAGATGGCTAGAAATGAATTTGGCGTAAAAATCAAAACTTTGCAAGTTCTAGAAATTATAGATGAAACCTCAAGGTCCATGGGAAATTTTAATGGGAAGAGCAACTTGTAAAATAAATGGTCTCAAAAGGCAACTTGCAAATTGCAGTCAATTCTCCCAATCCTTCAAGTCAAAATAGGTGAGATAAAATTCAACTCAAGGAGCTTTAGGGAGAATTGAAGGAGAAATGAAATTTAACAATTTTGCACTTGTGAAAATTTCAAATTACACCTAGGTCTCCCATCTCTACTAGTCAATGTTGGACCACAAGAGGTCTTAATGAAATAGGGAACTTCTACAACCAAATGCAATGTTGTAAATTTTTAATTCTACAAATTGCAATTCTATAATTTGCAAATTATAAAGTAATAATTTAAAATTTTCAAAGTGAAGTTATACGAATTGAAAATTTATAAATTACAATTTGTACATTTGCAATTTTCAAATCTACAAATTACAATGTGTAAATCTACATTTTGTAAAACTACTGCTGGGACCCAGATTTCCCCAGAATAAGAAAATTTTAAATTTACAAAGTAACCAAAATTCTCCCAAAAAGGTAAAAAATGAAATATAATGAATTTATGCATTGAAAATGTTGAGTTAGACCTAAAATAAAAATTTCAAAAAAAATAAAGGTTAAAAAAGGAAAAATGGAAAATACAATTTGGAGCCACAAAGAATAAAGGTGAAATAAACCTAAGTATTGTATTTTCCCATGCTTTGCTTGTTAAAAATCTTCCATGGGAGAGATGGTGAAGGTATAAAAATCCAAGGTGGGCCACTCATAAATAATATCTCTCAAGCATCTGTGGATCCAAAATATTACCATGCCATCATTGGAAGAGCAAGTTTTTATAAGGTGTGCATATGAAGAAGGGTAGTTGTCCAAAAGTTTCTAGTTGTGCTAATAAGTGGTCAAAGAGCATCTCCAAGCAGTTTCATAAGAAAACAAAGTATTTTGGCTTTATACCATGAATATTATCCTTTCATCTCATGACAAAGGCATCTCCAATCAAGAAATCAAAGGGTCTTTTGCAAATCTTCATCATTCCTCGTAAAGGTAGTTAGAGTAATGATTTTTCTTATAAATACATGTAGATTCCAGGGATGGAAAAGGATTTTTTATATCTAGGAGAATATTGGTGAGACTTTGGGGTGTTGACTTAAATGTTTTAATATTAAAAAATGTAACCCCCATTCCCAAATTGAAAAAGAAGAGTAAAAAATGTATAAATAGAGGATTTCTATTTTATTCTAGGTTATTGTTGGTCTTTGATTTTCTAAGTATAGGCTCTTCTAAATTTTGGGATCACTGCTATTTGAATTTTGTCTCTCTTTCTAAGGTGGTTGTAGCTATACAACCATTATCAAGTTCTGAGAGCATGTCTATATGTCTCCCCTATCCAACTTGGAGTAAATCCACCATGCTTTTCCCCATGGCAGCATTTTGAAACAATGATATATGTAATATTTTATTGCAAAGTTAATGGAAAATATTTTTGATTCTTACTATTTCCTTTTGATGAAGTGAAATGATGTTTTTTATAAATGTTATTGATTGGACATCTTGTTTTATGCTCTTTACTGGTTGTCATCTTGGGCTTAGATCTAGATTATAAATTTCTTTCTACATTATGTTTGGAAATATGTTGCTGAATAACTTCTTAGGGCACCTTAGGCTTATGGATTCAATTGGAAAAGGTATATGAGATTATAGTTTCATTGTATATTCTAGGGTTTCAATATCATTTGGATATTTTCATTTCATTGGCACCAATCACTGCAAATTACTCCTAATAGTTCTCACTAGCCTACATTTTAGTCTTCTGCATCTTTATAATAAGTGATGTCATAAATGTTACAAGAATAATTTTTTTTTGAAAACCACTAGCACATCACCCTTTTTATAACTATCTAAACTATCCTATCTTGTCCTACCCTACAAATAATATACCCTTTGCATACTATAAGTGTTATTTTCCTGAAAATGCAGAAGTCTTGCATATATAGCATGTGTTTGCATTTCATGCTTTAAAGACTAGCATTACAGTCTTATATTTATCCCTTTGTTGTTGAAAATTATTTAGAATGAAGGTTTCAAGCACATACATATATTTATTTAGTATCTTGTATTTGACTTAGTGTATTTGTGTATTCCATGTGACAACCCTTCCCGTGTAGAGTGTGTAACTTTGGTTATGCCCTGGTCAGATTTGATTTTTACCCCAATAATCCCCATAGAGATTGAATTTCAGAATATATCTATATGATAAAGATACCCCATGTTTCCTCTCACCTTGGTTCAGGTAGAGCTAGAAGTAGCAAGGATTTAACCATACCCTCTATCAGTGCCTCTTAGTCATTTTCTGCTATCGATCCATTCTTGATGCCAAATATTCCCCTAGCTATAATGACATATTAGTGAATTTTTCATCTTTGTTTTCCATTTCACGTGTGTAAGGCTTATCATAATAGGTTTACAACTGGGAACCAACACTTTATTGGAGGTATTCCTGGGGATAATTCTTATCACCCGTGTTGTCAGGGACTCTTGCAGGGAGTTGTAATTATTTCATGTAATGAAGTTATTTGATGTTATTTCCTATATTAAGAATATATTTGGTCTGTCAATGTCACATACCACAATTGGCACCATTTTCTGGGATTAAACTGAAGTCCTTGTTACTCATGTTGTTGGGGACTCTTGCAGAGATTAGATTGTAAGTTCAGGTTTGAAATTTGTTATCTACCAATATCTGATACAAGTAATCTCAACTACATTTTTAGACAAGTTTATTCATGTTAAGCTCACATGTTTGAAAGTTGGAGTTATTTAAGTGTACTTTTTTATCTTGTTCGTCAGTGATGTAACACTCCACTAGGGACATGCCAAGAATTTGAGAGATTTGATAATTTGATATCTATTGACTTTGTTAATAAGATCTATAAATTTGTCATGTTTTGAGGTGGTTTCCCCTTGTTTAACAAGCATCCAAAATTTTCATTGTCTTTTCTTTCATACATCATCACTAATTTTAGTAAGATATGGTTTCAGTATGTATCATTGCAAATCTATAAATGGTTATATTCTAGAATTTTTCTTCTACTGGTGACTCCAAAACATCATCTAGTTTCAAGGAAAGATTAGTGACCACTTTGAATATCTTTAACTTTGAGAATACTTTTGCTTGCAAAGCTATAAGGACTAAGGTCATCCTTTTAAGGTGACTCATCTAATAAACTTGTCTCACCCTTAAGTTTTCATCATAAAAGGAGACCATCTATACTTATCAAATTAGGGTACTTGTGACTGGAATATATGTGGTCACTTCCCTTGGTCATGATCTAGATACTTTCTATAACCATCTTCCTCAAGGAAAGAGTGGTATCAACGAAATTAATAGCTTTGACTGCAACGATTTTCTAACTATAAATATTTTAACATTTTATTGTTTTCAACCTATCTCATTGATTTACCACCTATTTCATTGATTTTTGGGGCTTTTAAATAGGATGCTATATGTCTCATGGATTGAGTCCATGGAATTATGCCATTTGACACAATCTCAAGACTTTAAGATATCTTTGATTATTATTAATGTGCACTACTCTCCCATTATTTGACTTATTAGATGTGACCAAATATTGTTATCTTAAGAAGTTAGGGTTGGGGAAGACAGGCTATGGATAGCTTACCAAAATTTATAATCTGTTGATCCTCCTACATGCATAGATTATTACTAGTTTTTAGCTTTTTTTTCTTTTTTTTTAATTTCCCTTCAAAATATTATCCTAAGGGAAGATGAATTAACCATCATTTTTTTAGAATTATTTTATAAACCTATCAAAACAATGTCCATGAAACTTGATATCAGCTAAGCACACTATATTCTCAAGATTTTGGAAAGGGTGGAATAATATAGCTGCTTTATATATTTTTGATTTTCTATACTAGTGGTTTCCCTGTTTACAATAATGAAGGTTTAAGGGCACAAAATATGCTAACTTTGGGGATTTTACATAATCAAGGATTTTAAGAGGACTATAAATCATATCATATCATCATGTAGAATAACGTATAAAAGACTATATGTCTTAAACAACATAATAAATATTTATTTATAACAACAATAGCTAATTAAAACTTTGTGTCTAAATCGAGACCTCAAAAAAAATCACTATTACCTAAAATTACATCATAATGGCTAATTAAAGCATACTCTAAGGTTTGAGTTATAATAATTGATTAATTAATAGTAGCCTCCTCTAAATTAAATTAGCCAAAAAATATTAGAGGACTATAAACATACTAAAAATGAGGATATGTTAAAACACTATTTTTATTCCAAATACTTCTTTGCTCATGAACTATCAAATCTTTAGATCTTTATTGGTAAGATCAACTATGTACAACAAGAAAATTATTCTAAAAATAGAAATTCCATCATGTCATTCGGCACATAAAAAATTCTCCCAAATCACCTTTATCACAACATTTGGGAAGGGAAGAAGGATGCCATTATTTGATTAATTGTTGAAGACAAAAGGGATTTTCTAGTCAATGGTGACTACCACCCTTTTTTTCACCTATTGAGATGGATAAAATCCACCCATGTATAGGACTATCTACCATTAAAGCCTTTTATCAATCGTTGATATTGATATCACATAAAATATAAAAATTACATTTGTGTTGTCATATTAAAATAGCATAAACAATACAAGTGTATTATTCATGATAGCTCAGAGTTGACTTGAAAATTTCAAATAATAAAGAGTCTTCCAACTTCCTAATTTATAAAATGAATATCTAAGATATTGAAGTAGAACATTAGATTATTGCATTCAACATTACATAGGACATATCAAAAGGTTTCACTTCTAGCTAATCCTATTTATCTATAGGAAAACTACAATAAACACAATCTTGTGCACATGAAACATGTCCAAAATTATAAAATATTCCATCAAGTTATTGTGTTTCACACTAGAAAATGCATGTCACAAGGTTGCACTCCTCAAAGTGCCTAGGTCATTACAAATGATTACTAAACATGAGATTGATTCCATACTTTAAAATACATTGTAACTTAATATCCACCTCATGAGCATAACCGAATCAAATACTATTAGATTCTTCTAATTTCCACTATTGATGATGACATGTTGTGCATCAAACTGACATTATGTATATAAAAAAAATTGTATTTTTTAAAAAAAAGAAGTCAAGAACACTTCAATATTAAAATTATCACTCTACAAAGTTTCTTCAAGGTTAATTTTTTCTCCTATGTAGTGCCAAGTTTGCATTGCATAGTTATACATTGTTGTGTGCAACAAGAGCCTAAGTCAAAATGATAGCTATAACTTTAATGCTTGAACTTGGATTCAATACGTAAATTTAGATTCTATAGGAGCCTTAGATCTTGTGAATCAAACTGATGCTAGATCCATAAGGTTTGGTTTCAAACCAATCTCAATCAACAAAAAATAAGGACAAAATATATGAACACCCTTAGGAACTTGGCACATGATACCCTTGTTAATATATTTATCAATAATATATTATATATTAATTACAATTTATATATTATATTATTATATATTAATATAATATTAATAATTATCATATATAATAATATCAATATAATTATATTGTAATCCATACCATATCAAATGCTCAATCACTAAAGAAAGAGATCCTTCTAGAAACATTTACTTGTTATTAGTTAGGGTTAGAGTCTTGTTGAGACAACTGATTTCTTACCAATTCTAGCCATGAAATTTGATGTGGTTCATTCAATGCTTGGATTTGAATATGATTGAATTGTGAACTCTCCACTAAATAAATGTTGATGGTGGATATGTCACTCCCAGCAAAGAAAAGTCTCACAGAAACCTTATCAATTAAGAAATTAATTTTGTAGCCATATGTAATCAAAAATTTCTAAATTGAATCCAAATACATGATTCAAAAATGAAATTAATGTAGGGGATGGATTAGTAGTTATAGGGTCGACATTGGCATAATATTTTTCATATCCTTTATTCACAAATGGTGAAATGATAAGAGACAAATGAAAACATGTGAAGACACTCCCCTTGTATTTGAAGGAGCAATTATTTGCCATCAATTCTGATCCATGGAAGTTAATCTATATCTAAATAATTATTTACACAAAAAAAATTATAGAATTTTTTTGGGAATAGGGAGAGTCAGTGGGATTATGAAATGTAAAACAATGGTCAAAACCATGTAGCATAATACAAAAACAAAGACTGCAATTTTTTTATAATTTAAAAGATAACAATTTTGGCAAGTTGGTGATCACAGGTGTGTACGTGGAATTTGATATTGATATTCTTTGATATTTTTATTTTAATTATTAAATGTTATATGTATATATTTAATAAACATTTTATTATATATATATATATATTATAATTAATATTTAATATATAAAAAATTTATATAATATATATTATACGAATTAAATTTGATATTATATATATATATATATATAATATAATATAATAATATATTATACTACTATATATTTATCGTATGATAATTTAATTATATTATATATTATATTTACAGAAATATATAATATATACATGAGGGCTTATCCAGGATTTAGGGTAGTTACATTAGATTTACATGATCTATAACCATTACAAATGAGTTTGCATCTTGCAAGGTGGTTTCATCTTTGACTAGGTGTTTTCTATTGTTAATGTTAGACAAGGAAATCATGAGGTTTGATTTGATTATGGCATGGGTCCACCTTTGATGTGCACCTTGAATCAATGTTGCAATATTATTGACATTTTGACAATACTTTAAGGACAAGGAGTCTATCTTGCATCTTTTGTTCATCCACGCTAAAAATATATTGACACCTAGAGTAATTATATCAAGAAAAAGAACATACAAAAACACTATACACAAACCCCTAGAAGAAAATGTGACCAAAATTGGAGCTTGTCTTCGTAAGCATCTTATTTATCCCTAATAGAAAAATAAATAAATCAATAAAATAAAATCTAAGGGAGAACTAGTAAAGAAAGAGATGATTTGGAAATATTATTAAAATAAATATCATATTATTGTTGTTTAATGCTTCATGCACAAATGGTGAGATAGGTTCATCGATAGTGCATTTTGAGTGAGGTACACCTGTTGATTTACAGTCTTTCACTTTACAAAAGCCCTCTTACAAAAATAAAAACTTTACATCCCTTTCAGTGTAACTCATGCTCTTTAGTATGAGATTTAAAAGCCTTCATAGAGGAAATTATCATAATTGAGGTGGTGCCTAATTTGAGATATGTCAAATAACAAAATCATTGTAGAGAGTATGTAGAGACTAATGTGGATTCATACCCAATTGCAGTGGACTACCCAAAATTGTTAGTGCTTATGGTTGGGTCATACTATTGTTATAGATACAATGGTTGTTATTAGTGTTACTAAAAATGATAATGGAAAAAGGTTGGAAATATTTATATTCAAATTTATTTTCAGATGGCATTTTACATCAATCTATTACATTATATAGGATGCATCTTTCTTTGAATATTTTTTTTCATTTTTCATCTAATTGGTTTTAGAGTCATCTAATTAAGTTTCAAATAATTTAAGTAATTAGAGTTAGATTTTTTATCTAATAGTTTTAGACTCATCTAAATTTTCACGTGGTGCATTAATGTTATTTTTCACTTTAAAATAGTCACATCTTTAAACAATATAGTATTTTCATATTCAATATATTAGACTATAGATAGTATTTTCAATAATATAACATTTATTTTTTCTTTGTGATCATTGCAGACATCCATGAGGAGTGAACATGCAAATAAAATAACTTGTTTGAGTTATATAGTATGCAAGGATCAAATAAATGAACTTCATCGACTTAATTACGATGCACAAAAATAAATATTATCCCCCCAGTTTTTTATGTTGCTATTAAATTGTGATGATGTTTTCATTGAGGTGACACATGTTTCACACATTTATTGGGTAATTGGAATAGTTCGATTGAATATCCAAATTACATTGACAAATTTGATGTCATTAAATTTGCACATATATAGTCTCAGGTTTCTTCAATTCCATCACATGAAATTCCCTATCATTTCCCCTCACCTCACCATCACTACTTGGTGCACCCTTAAATCATCACCTAATCCATCATAATATTATTGTTTCTTAATGTTTCTTCCACAAAACATCAGATGAGGTCAGCAAGCAAGGGTTTTGAGTAAGGTATGACTACCAATTTACACTCTTTCACTCTACAAAATCCTACTTTACCAAAAACAATTACAACCATTTTGGCATAATTTGTAGAGATCATTTTTTTAAATTTATTTAATGCCTAAACCTATTCTAAGCCCCAAGGAGAACAATGATGGTAGAAGAATGTTGAGATCTTTTTATAGGTTGTTGATAGCTTTGTGGTATTTAATAAATCCCATGAATCAAAACTTGTGTTCGTCCTCATCCAACACTTGAATATACTTTATTTCTAGATTAAATATGGTCACTAATGGGTTCACAACCTTCACCTTTGCCACTAGTATCATCACTTGTATACATTATACACAACCACTGCTTTCTGTTATCTAACATTGTTAATGGAGAAGATAAAATTATTGTTGTTTAACCCTTCATAAAAATGTTGAGATGGGATCAACAGTGGTACTGATTTACACTCCCTTGCTTTACAAAAAAAAATGCCTTCTATTGATTTGATCGTGACACATATCCACGTTAGATATGTGACTCAAATCTGTGCTTTGGTGTCCCCTAGTCTATCTTGTAGCTTTCATTCATCCATACTAACCATATATTGACACGTAGAACAATTACATTAGAATTAAGAACATATGAAAAATGCCATTCTCAGAACCTAAAATAAAAAGAAAAACCATATAATATAATATATAATATAATATAATAATCTAATATAATATTAACTTTGATAAACATGTTATAAAATTGAACATCAAAAATTTACACAATTTAGAAAAAAACAAAAACTTAAACTTCATATAACTAAAATTAATCAACTACTGAAATATAATTTAATGTATTTATCCTCAAACACGCTCGTTCCTTTTTTAAATTTGTTCGATGCAATCAATTCAAACACAGCTCCGGCAGTCTCGATTCAACAAATTCCTTCTTTCTTCCTGCCTTAATGACAGTGGGACTTCAAGAAAATTCGGTTTACTTCTTGCGGAGGTTAATCTGCCAACAAAAAGATAATTAATCCGTATACATCGGACAGGAGGAAACCTAAAGATAATTAACCTAAGATTCGAGAAGCTTCTTATCTTAACCATAAGAGTAATTAATGGCTATGATTAACTTAGTTATAATGATTGAAAATTTCAACGACTCAGCCTAAGACTTCGGCACACCTTTTGCAAAGAATACGTACCTAATTCAAAACAACAAAATGAACCAATTAATTAATAATATAATATTTTTATTTAACTTATACGATTTCACACGAATTAATAAATGGAGCTTGCTTGTGTACTGCCTATCCAATTTTATATTAATTGCGAGAAGCAAATTTAGTGGAGAAGTTGGTGTTTAGTTTTTTTTGTTTTGATTTAATTGACCAAGAAAATAATATTTGTAAAAACTTAAGTTTATTCGTAATTACTTTTTTAATATGTTTAAATTAAATTTCAATTAACAATAATTCGTATTTTTTATTATTATTATTAAGTTTTGTGTTAAGTTAATCAGGTATGCTAATAATTTTTGTAAGGTCTAAGTTTCTTTGGTGGACTTTTTTTTTAATATAACTAATAAAAGTTGACATTTTTACATTTGAATATTAATTTCAATTAATATTAATCTGCATTTTTGAATATATGATTAATCACATTGTCTCGGTCACATCACAATTAATGCCTAATAAAATGGCCATCAATATAAAAATTCATTTGTATTATATCTCAATATAATTAATAAACTAAGTTAAGGTTTAATAGTTTTTCATAATGTGCATATGACCACTATACCTTGGAAGATAGTTGTTAGGACTTACACTAATAAATATAGTACCATCACAAACTACATCAATATAAATACAATTATACGGAGTGATTACATTTCATCATATACAATGCATTTACATGGCCAAGGCCACATGGGCATATAGACGTCACATGGAAAATTACAATCGTGTTAGATAACTTTGATAGCCACATGGAACGTAATAGGACTTACGACCTTTGGACTTAACGGACAAGTGGATGTGGTGGACCTATGATCTGTTCTACCTTGAATAGATTGCCAATCTATTTTTCGAACTTTATGAACCTTTTTATGAGCTTGCAACAATAAATATTAAGTTTATGTGAGAGGTTGCCAATCTTCTATAGTATACTATGTTAGAGATCCCTTTTGTCCAAGCATTACATCGACATAGCACCACAGTAAAAGGTTGCCAATGTTATTATTATAAAATAATATGGTCGTATGTCAATCCAAAGATAAAAGATCGTAAGTTACCTACCACACAAACATCTCGGATTCGAATAGTGACCTTACTCTCTGTAAGGCACCTCTCAAAATTTTCATCACATACACACACAAATATGTGTGTGTGTGTGGGGCAGAGCACCTTAACTTTAAACAACAAACTAAGATGCTATAACATCACATTAGACTTCCAAAATTTTACCCATTTTAATATATCATCTTAGTTATTTATAAATAAAATTTCAAGATCTAACTCCTTATACATATTATAATATAACTGATTTTATCAAAAACATATTATAAAATACATTTTGTAAATTTATGACCAAAACTTAACCTTTAAAATACTAATAACTATATTAAAATATCACTACTTAAATTTTACTTATCAAAATAAAATTAACTATTTTTAAATTTATAAAATAAATATTAAATATATAACTTGTAATACACTTTAATAATTATACACATTCATATATTCTATTAATAAAGCATACCGATACAAAAACCCTGTTCCCCAATTGGAACATGAACCACTAGTACAGACTTTCCCTTACATATAAATAATCCAAATGTCAAAGGTACAGCGGTGGGCTCAACTGGAACATTTCTCTCGTAGGATGCCATGATTGGGAAAAGGACTTGCAACTATGACTATGAGCATTGTTGATTGAGTCGTTCAGGGGGCTGTGGGAATGGGGACCCGAACAGCTGTTATGAGCACCTATGACTACATCAGTTCTGCTCAGCGCACGTATGTGTTTTCTCGTCTGCTCAGTTTTCATTCCTCTAGATAATCATTTGCATATGGATCTCTGGATTAGGGCTTTTTTTTTTTCCTGAATCCAGCTTAATATGACCAGGTATGCTTATGATAACACCACATTGGATGGTTTTTACATAGCTCCACCCTTCATGGATAAGCTAGTACTCCACATAGCAAAGAATTTCATGGAGTTACCTAAAATTAAGGTATGTAATTGTATTTTAGTTTTCCAAGTGATAATTTATCTTCAAGAGTAGAAGTTAAAATGAAACAGAACATGGACATGTTATTGGTCTAACTAGTAGGGCAAACCCTCTTACAGAGGATGCAGAGGTAAGACTTTGTTTTTTTTGGTTCATAACCAAGTCGGGTGCCAATTTGGCATATTATAACCGTTTTGTAGAATCCCACAATGGATTTTCCTTCCATATACCTTATATGTTGTTCCCTAAGTTTTGACCTCATGGCCAACCTTGGGAATTAACCAGAATTTTCCAATCCACCTACACCCAGGGGACATTAATTCTTTCCTTCCATGCCATCAATCTTTTGAACAGGACTGGAGTTTTGGACTGTTGATAACCAATTAACAGATGCCATCACGGCCTATATTGGACATGTCATGATTCCAACTATTTGGCAAATCCCCATAAGTCCTATATTGTGTCCTTGTCAATTGACTTCCCACCACCACCAATTGGAAAATGTGTTGATAACTAACGCTGGAGGTTCAATTGAACATCCAGTTCTACCGCCGCTGGTGTTGCATGTTGGTCTTTTGACCCATGCAATTCCTTAATTGAGAACAGTCTTAGTTACTAAGTTTAGACAGTTTATTTTTCAGCTTGGCTTTCACCACCACATCTAGCGCAGGGATAAAGCATGCAATCTGCATGCTTAGTTTATAATATTTTTATTATTATTTTTTAGCTACTACAATTTATGTAACAGCTTGGTTATTTTTATATATATATGCATTAATAAAGACAGTTTTTCAAGTCTGCAAATAAAGATTTTCTGAGTGCTCTGTTTTTTTTTTCCTAAGTTTTTATACCCTGTTTTTTCTGCTGTTATCTTTTGTGGGCATAGAAATTTTGTTTAGCTTTTCAGATTTGGTTTAGTTTTTCATATTCTACATTTGGTATCAGAGCAGGTATTTTTTTTGGGTTAAAGATTTATTAGTTGGAATTTTGCCAAAAAATTATCATGTCAAATTCTAACTCCTTGCCCATTCCAAAATTTGATGGAAATGAGTATGATTATTGGTGTATCAAAATGATGACTTTTTTGATAGGAAAAGATTTGTGGGAGATTATTGAATCAGGTTATCCAGAGCCAGCTAATTGGAATGCCCTCACAACAAATGATAAAATAGCTAAGAAGGAGGCTAAGAAGAAGAATGCTCAAGCTTTATTTCATATTCAAATAGCGCTAGATAAGAGCTTATTTCCATGAATTGCAAGAGCAAAGACAACAGAGGATGCTTGGAAGACTCTAAAAGAAGCTTACCAAGGTAGTGATCAAGTCAAAGTTGTCAAGTTACAAATATTGAAGAGAGAATTCAATAATTTAAAGATGCAAGAAGCTGAAAGTGTGAGTACCTATTGTGTCAGAGCAAAAGATGTGGTCAATAAGATGGCTACACTTGGTGAAAGTGTGAACAATGAGGTTGTGATCAAAAAGGTGTTGAGGTCTCTCACACCAAGGTGGAACCATGTTGCCATAATCATAGAAGAAATCAAGAATTTGTCTACCCTTCAATTTGATCATCTAGTTGGATCTTTGATGTCTCATGAAGAAATATTGAGAGATTCATTTAGAGAAAGTGAAGAGAAAGCTTTTTCCTCTAAATTACAAATCACAAAGAATGAAGATGCAGATAGTAGCATCAAAAGTAATCAAGGCCAAGGTAGAGGTCAAAATCAGAATTACTCAAGAGAAAATAGAGGCAGAGGTGGTTTCAGAGGAAGAGGTAGAGGCAGACTTGATAAAATAAATATTCAGTGTTATCATTGTAACATGTATGGCCACTTTAATTATGAGTGTAGATTAAAAGAAGGTAATAATGGTAAAAGTGTTCATTATGCTCAAGAAGGTGATAAGAATCCTCCAGACAATTTATTTTTATCTTATGGCAAAGCTGAAAATGTTTCTAAAGATGTTTGGTATTTAGATTCGGGATGTTCTAACCACATGTCAGGGAATGAAAAACTTTTTTCTATAATGGATGAAAGTTTTAAATCCAAGATCAAGCTTGGTGATGACAAATCATTGGAGGTTGCTACAAAAGGAGCTATGGAAGTACATACAAAAGAAGGTATGAAGAGTGTTAAAGACATTTATTACACTTCAAAGTTAAAGCATAATTTGTTGAGTGTTGGACAATTATGTGAGAAGAATTATAAAGTTGTATTTGAAAATCAACAATGTATAATTTATGATAAGAATCAAGGGAATAGGGTGGTAACAGTGGTGCCTATGACAAAGAATAGGATGTTTCCATTGAAGTTTGGTGAACATAACAAGAACATTGTCAATATGGCATATGAGGATACAAGTTGGTTGTGGCATCTCAGGTATGGGCATTTAAATTTTCATAGTTTGAAGATTCTAACATCAAAATCATTAGTTTCTGGTTTGCCTAAGGTTGAAGAACACAAGGAAGTTTGTGAAGGATGTACTAAAGGAAAACATGCAAGAGAGAAATTTCCAAAAGGCAATGCATGGAGGGCCCATTATCCACTCTAGTTAGTTCATTCTGACATTTGTGGTCTTATGCAAACAAAGAGTGTGGGTAAGTCATCATATTTCATTACTTTTACTGATGATTACTCATGACAATGTTGGGTTTATTTTTTGAAGAGCAAAGGTGAAGCTCTTGAGACATTCAAGAGGTTTAGAGCCCTTGTAGAAAATGACAAAGGGTGCAAAATCAAATGCTTAAGGACTGATCGTGGAGGAGAATTTTGTTCAAAAGCCTTTCAAGGTTATTGTGATATTCATGGCATTAGAAGACAACTCACCACTACATATAAAATGGTGTAGCTGAAAGGAAGAATCGTACAGTGGTGGAGATGGCACGAAGCATGCTACAAACAAAGGGATTAAGTAATTCTTTTTGGGGAGATGCAGTTGCTATAGTAGTATATATTCTTAATCGGAGTCCCACTAGTGCACTTGACAGGATGACTCCGTATGAAGCCTGGTATGAGAAAAAACTAAATATTAATTATTTCAATGTTTTTGGTTGCTTAGCCTATGTTCATGTTCCTGATCAAAAGAGGCAAAAGTTAGATCCCAAAAGTGAGTCATGTATTTTTGTTGGATATAGTGAGGAAAGTAAGGCTTACAGGTTATATAATCCTCTCACTAATAAGCTTATTGTGTCAAGAGATGTGTTTTTTGATGAAGGGAGAGTTTATGGTAATTAAAAAGGCCATATGGAAAAGTCAAAATCTATTTTAAATGAAGTTATTATGGATGATATTGATCATCGACAGCCCACTAATATTTCTTATCCAAGTGCTACAAATCCACCAAGTAACCCCTCATCTAGTTGTTTAATTCCAAGTGTAAGTCCAGATTCAAGTCCTAGTTCTGCAAGGAAGGTAAGAAGATTGAGTGACATTTATCAAAGGAGTTCAAATCAAGCACATGAAGAAAATCCAGAGGTGAGACACTGAATTTTGCTTTACTTACCAAGGCTGATTTTGAACCATCATGTTTTGAATATGCATATACTAGTGAGGTTTTGATGCAAGCAATGCAAGAAGAGATGGATTCTATTCACAGGAATGACACTTGGGAGCTTACAAAGCTTCCACATGACAAGAAGAAGATTGGCACCAAATGGGTCCACAAGACTAAGATTAACAGTGATGGAAGTGTTGAAAGGCATAAGGCAAGATTAGTTGCTAAAGGCTTCACACAAAAGTATGGCATTGATTATGAAGAGACATTTGCACCAGTAGCAAGACAATAGACTATTAGAATGCTGATTTCATTAACATCTTAAAAAAATTGGAGCATCCATCATATGGATGTGAAAAGTGCCTTCTTGATTGGGTACTTAGAAGAAGAAGTATATGTGGAACAGCGACAAGGTTTTGAAGTGCAAGGAAAATAAAATCATGTCTACAAGTTAAAGAAGGCTTTGTATGGCCTCAAACAAGCACCAAGAGCATGGTATGCTAGGATTGATGGATATTTTAAAGAGAATGGATTTCAAAGAAGTAAGAGTGAACCTACCCTTTACTAGAAACAAGAAGGTAATGATATTCTAATTGTAAGTTTGTATGTTGATGACTTGTTGTATATGGGTAGCAGTTCTATGATGAAAGATGAATTCAAAGTTTTCATGATGAATGAATTTGAAATGAAAGATTTAGGCCTTATGAAATATTTTTTAGGAATGGAAGTTTATCAAAGGGAAAATAAATTTTTTATTTGTCAAACAAGGTATGCTAAAGATATGTTGAAGAAACTTGATATGGCTGATTGTAAACCAGTCTCCACTCCAGTTGCTCATGGAGTTGTGTTGTGTAGAGATGATAGTGCTGAAAGAGTTGATGAGACAACTTATAGAAGTATTGTTGGAAGCTTAATGTTTCTAAATCACACAAGACCTGATATTGCTTACTCAGTTTCACTTATTTCAAGGTACATGACAGAACCATCTGAAATACATATGAAGGCAACCAAAAGAATTTTGAGGTATGTGAAAGGCACTCTAGATTTTGGTATTCATTACTACACTTCTAAAAGGTTCAATCTTGTTGGTTTTAGTGATTCTGATTGGGGAGGTAGTTTGGATGACCGAAAGTCAACATCTGGGAATTGTTTTTCTTTTGGTTATGGTTTGATTACTTGGAGGTCAAAAAAGCAAAGTATAGTTGCCCTTTATTCTACAGAAGCAGAGTATGTTGCAGTCACTTCAGTAGGGACACAAGCATTATGGCTTAGAAAACTTCTTCAAGAAATTGGAGAGATTCAAGTTCAGCTCACTGTTATTTTTTGTGATAACATCAGTGCTATTAAATTGGCCAAAAATCCAGTTCATAACAGTAGGACAAAACATTTTGATTTAAAGCATCATTTTATCCGAGATTTAGTGCAGATGAAGGTAGTAGAATTGAAATACATCAACACTAAAGAACAGTTGGCAGATATCTTCACGAAAGCAGTTGCAACAGATCAGTTTTTGACACTCAGAGATCAGATTGTAAGCCCTCTCAGCATCAAGGGGGAGTATGTTGATAACTGACGCTGAAGGTTTAATTGAACATCCAGTTCTACCACCGCTGGTGTTGCATGTTGGTCTTTTGATCCATGCAATTCCTTAATTGAGAACAGTCTTAGTTACTAAGTTTAGACAGTTTATTTTTCAGCTTGGCTTTCACCGCCACATCCAGCATAGGAATAAAGCATGCAATCTGCATACTTAGTTTATAATATTTTTATTATTATTTTTTAGCTACTACAATTTATGTAATAGCTTGGTTATTTTTTTATATATATGCATTAATAAAAACAATTTTTCAAGCCTACAAATAAAGATTTTCTGAGTGCTCTTTTTTTTTTTTTTTTTCCCTAAGTTTTTATACTCTATTTTTTCTAATGTTATCTTTTGTGAGCATAGAAATTTTGTTTAGCTTTTCAAATTTGGTTTAGTTTTTCATATTCTACAAAATGCTCTTTTCTAAGCCTTTTTGAAAATTCACTCATGAGTAACTACTAAAAACACTAAAGAAGCAATTGCTTTTTGCACTTTGGAATGTAGAGGTAGAGATAGCAATAAGTACCAGGTATTCTTGACAATTTAATCATACTTTTATTTAGATTTAGATTTGCAGAGACACGTGTCTTTTAGATTTACATGTCTGATAGATATTATTGTCTACATGGTTTTCTCATTGGAAAAATGACTCACAATTATTGGACGGTTTGATAAATCAATTATAATTATATATGTTTTCATGTATGATATTGGGATTTTTTAGGCTTTTATTTCAATTTTCTGATTGTTTAATATATTTTTATTTAGAGACCTGTTTTTATTGATGGAATATGTATTTGTGTTTTTTATTTTTGAAAATATGTTTATATTTATTGAAGATTGTTTTTTGAAAAAAATTATATAATATTTTTTATTAATATATCAAATCCGGTGAACCATCATTAAAATGAGATATTGAAAATGATTCATAAAATGTGATCAACAAATTTTGTTAGATTTTTCATTATAAATTGTATAATTCTAATTTCATTTATATTTATATTTTCAATTAAAATTACATATGTTATCTTCCTATATTGTGTTTACGAGGCACGTAATTATATTACACATATTTCATAATGTAATTGAAATAACCTTTGTAATTTATTTATTTATTCTTTTTAAAAAACTAATTTCTGATTCTGATATTAATATTTATTGTGAAAGTTTATTTAAAATTTAAAATAAAATAAAATGATTCTAATTATGTTCACAATATCTAATATAGTCTTTGAACTACTATTTCATTAAGAATGAAAAAATGATTATAATTCCCTAATATTTTCTGGCATTTTTATGTGGTGTGTCTTGGGTGTTGTATCCATTCCTGCAACTGCTTAGTGGTTTCCCTGCAACGCCCAAATTGGAAGCAGTGGCTGAAAAATGAATCGGTCACAAATTCCCTCTCGGCCGCTTTCATGGAAATTGTATTACGAAACAACTGTCAGCAAATTTCTTCCTTCTTTCAAACTAGAAGATGGCGCGGTTGCTGAAGTTCTAAACGATGGTAAGGACTTTGTAACACATTAATCCGAGAACTTGAAAGTTTAATTTTTGATTTTATATATTTATATGGTTGGATTGGTTTGGAAATGACTGCAGGATTGGATTTGGAAAATGGAAAATTCGACCTTGAATGGTACACACAAAATTCTGTGAAAACGTTGATAAAACTCTGTTAATCTAACTCCTCTTGCTTGGATCCTCAGCACTTGAGACGGCTGAAAACTAGGGCAAGATTTGTAATAGTGCAGCTGTGCCTCAGATTGTGTACTTTGTTTCTCCGCTTCACATGACAGCAGGGATGGATTTTATTGTGCACCGACTTCTTCCACTAACACAACGGCTTCAGCTTCAAATTTCAATGGTAAGAGGCTTTAATTTGGTTAACTCAGTTACAAACAGATCAAACATAAATTGTGCATTTATCAAGCATATATTGTGTACTTTGTTTCTCCACTGAAAACGGCCGTCGGCCCAAATTCTTTTCACAAGCTTCTGTGATTAGAGGGCCTTGTCCTAGCATTAAAACAGGTTAACACTCGTGTGGAATCTTAGACTTTCCTCTCCCTTTCCGCCATTACTCACATATTCATTAATGGTTGTTGTGATCCCATAGACCGTTTTGTGTTCGTGCACATTAATACAATCTATCTATCTTCACACGCTTCAAAAGTTGGTCATTCAGCCTGGTCATTGTCTTCGCCATAACTCACCAAGGTAAGATGAAAATCCCTGCTATATGTTTGATAAATTGGGGATGTCCTCCGAACCAAATACTATTTCTTTGTTCTCCTCTCCTCATCCCTTATATCTTCCTCTCCTTCCACCCAAATCTTCAGTCCGATTTCCCCTTGTTTGGTGCAAAGCCAAGTATTGCACTTGCATACGTCATTTCCGCGCTATTCATTACCCCTGGCATGGCCTTTCAGAAAAGATGATAAATGAATTCCCAAACTGGTAAAAATCCACGCAATACCTCTTGTTCAAAATCCGTACAGCGTCTTGATCACACTCATAGAACTGTTAGAGCTGACCCTTATTATTGTAGAAAAAGAGGAAGTTTAGAGATAGATGTGCATCCCATCATTCTTTAACAATGAATCCAAATGGCCCAGGAAAAAAAAATCAATGGAAGAGAATCGTCGTTATGGTACCAGGAGACAGAATCATCAACCCCAATCCACCTGCTGTTTAAATCAGAATGTCAGGAAACCAATGATTCGGCCGTGTCCTTCGAGCTTGATCAATCTTCTGATCTTTCTAAACCCAACTCCGCTTTCCATCGTTCCAATAGATCACCCATGAGAGGGTTCTGCATCATGCCCCTGCGTTTTATCCTCATCTGGCCATTGCAGGACACCCCAGTGCTCCAGTCACACACCCCATATTGGGTCATCTTCTTCAGGGGCACTGTCGATTACAAAACGAAGTGCCGAATGCAACCCTATCAATTGTGGCTGATAAGCACCTTGGGAATCAACCCGAATGCCCCCTGCAAGCCCGAAGCTATCACGGTGAAATGTAGATGAAGGAATGTTCACACCTTGAGACCTCTTATCGCAGATTCAGAAGAACTGGAGTGGGTAACAACTCAGATTGCAACTACCAATGCATAGATTCCGTCAATTCAGGTAAATATAACTGAACAAGGCCAAGGCATCTATTTTGTCAAGAATGTTCTCAGTCAGCATCAAGTCTCTAGATGTACTTACTGCCACCAAGCTCGGTGGTCATTTTGGATGGTTTCCCTGGTCTTTCAGCAGTGAAGAGGTCTAGCGCGCCATCACTTTCTTCCTACACTACAACAAATAAACATGAAGAACCTTGGGTTGGAACTATTTTCCTGATAGGTCAGAAACTAACATTCCTCTAATTCAATTAGGTTATTAATCATGAATTATTTAAGTGATAAAATCCTAAAGTTTTTAAGAAAAAGAAAATGACTATGCATCAAAGTATAATCTAAGTGTTATGTATTTTTATGGATTTTTTTTTTTTTTTTTTTAAAAATCATAGTAAATATATGTATGAAAAAACAAGAATACCATAATAATCAAGCCAACTTCAATGTTTGGGAGAATACCTTTTAAATAACTTACCATACAAATAAAGAAATTTATTTGTCCACCTCTTAAAGGAGGGGTAGAGGCAACAAACATATAATGATACACCAATATATGAAATTTATACAAAAAAATAAACTCAAACTTCTGTAAATGCTATGACATTCAAAACTACAAACAAAAAACTTCTTCAATTTTTATTTTTATTTCTTTACTTAAAACTTTTCATGTGCCATATATGTGTGTGTGTGTGTGTTTCTTGGCATTATGGATAAAAGAAATAATTTTGCTTGTTTTCAAAGTAATAAGAACATATTTAATATGAGTATGTCTTTTGGCAAAATTTTCAACACCATGTTGTCATAGGTATGGTCTTCCATCCATCTATTTGTCTGACAAATTGCATTGCTCATTGAAAATTGTCAATGGGATGTTGGTGGTGGAAATTACTTGTTTATGTCAACACTTCCTCTTCATTTCTACCACTAACTACATAAGCATCTATAATGCCCAAATTCTATTTTAGACGTTCAAAATTCTCTTTTGCTAAAGCATTTGTGAATATATTTGCTAATTGGTCTTTAGATCAACAAAATTCTAAATAGATTTATCCATTATTGACTAACTTTCTAATGAAATGGTACCTTGTATAAATATGTTTGCTCTTTTTGTGAAAGACATAGTTCTTTGAAATGCAATTGTTGATTTTTATCACAAAAGATTGGTGTTGGATCCTCTTGACCATAGAATAAATCTAAAAAAACTCTATGCATCCAAACTGCTTGACATACCACTGATGTTGCTACTACATACTCAATTTCAGTTGATCATGATCTAGATACTTTATACAACAATCTTTCTCAAGGAAAGAGAGGTATCAATGAAATTGATAGCTTCAACTGCAAGGATTCTCCAACTATAAATATTTTAACATTTTACTCTTTTCCACCTGTCTCATTGACTGTGCCACCTATTACTTTGAATGCTCAAGTTTTGAAATACAACTCTATAAGTCTCATAGACTGAGTCCACAAGATTTTTAATGAAACAAGTTTACTATCAAGACCAAAATTACAATTGGCCAAGATCTAAAATAATAACTCATAATTGATTCTTATTGAATGAATTGAAATAATTACAAACCATACATAAATAATCCTTAACTTAGGATTAGAGTTAACATGTGAAAATTTAAAAAAAAACTAAAATCTAAAAAGAACTATTTTTAGTAGTTGCTATTTTTAGAATATTCCTCACACAAGTGCACATAGCTCTAAAAGTCTACTGAAATACTCTAAACACTAAAATTAGTCAATAGGATGAATTTAAACTGAAGTTCACATCTGATCATAAAAATATACAATTTTTAAAAATAGAAAAATACCAAAAAAATCATTAAATTTTAATTTTGAACCCTCAAATAGTCTTGTTCGGCCTCTAAAAAATATAAAAAACACTTCTAAGTAGAAAAAGTGGCATAAAGTATAAACTAAATTTTTGAGATGATCATTTTGGCATGTAGAAGAGCTCAAATAGAGTTACGGATCAAAAATTATGGTCGCCAATAGTTTGACCTAATTTTTTGCATCACTCCTTTGGTTGAAAAGAACTCAACTCCTGCAAGTTTCTTTCATTGTACTACTACCATTTTAATTTGTCAATCTTCTTTAATTCCCATTTTGTAATCCAAGTGCTATCTTCTTGTTACAATCCTTCCCACTGAACCAAATATCTGTTATAATCCCCTTGCCTTGTGGTCATTGTCTTCATATCCAAACCCTGTACTATATTTTCTTTCTTCTTATTTGGAAACTGTCACTGCTAATTTACTTCATCTTCATCACCTTCACTATCATCTCCATAGAATTCATATAAATCTGAAACATTATCTACTAGAGAGATATCAAAATTTTGTGGTAAACTCACCTCATAAGCATTGTCATTGATTTGATTCATAATTTTACATGGACCAATTTTATTGTACTTCAAATTGTCTTACATGCCTTTTATAAATATTTATTTCCTCTTGTAAACCATTACCAACTCTCATTCTTCAAATACCTTGGATCTTCTTCGAACATCTGTTGATGCTTTATATTTCTCATTACTTTCCTACAACTTTCTTCTTATTCTTTCTTGCAACTACTATATTTGCTCAGTAAATGCATCTACATCATCACTAATTCAATCTATAATTGGTAATTATACCAAATCTAAGATATCCATAAAATTTCTACCATAAACAATTTGAAATGATGATTTTTCTATTGATCTATTCACTGAACTATTATATGCAAACTCAGCTTGTGGTAAAGCCAAATCCTATTTTTTGAGATTCTTTTCCACTATGCATCTAAATAAATTTTCCAAGCTCTTATTCACAACTTCTATCTGTCCATCTATTTATGGGTGATATGCACTACTAAATTGTAGCTTAGTACCCATCACATTTCACAAAATCCTCTAAAAATGACTTAAAAATTTTGTGTCCTTATCTGAATTAATAGTTTTTGAAACACCATGCAATCTCACAATATCCTTAAAAAATAATTATGTAACTCTAGTAGTATCATTGGGTTTTTTAATGCAATAAAATGAATAATTTTAGAAAATATGTCTACAACAACAAACATTGAATCATTATCTCAATATGTGTTTGGTAATCCCAACACAAAATCCATACTCAAATATGTCTATGGTCCTCTTAGAAATGGTAATGGCATGTATAGGTTAGTATTTTGTGCATATCCTTTAGCCACCTGACATATCTTGCACCTAAAAACATGCCTTGTCACATCTCTCTTCATCTTTAGCCAAAAATATTTTTCTTCCACCAAAGTTATTATCTTTGTCTAACCAAAATGTCTATCCAAACCTCCACTATGTAATTTTATTATTATATTATCTTGCAAATACTCAACTCGAATGCATAATTGTTTCCCTTTGAAGAGATAACCTTCATGTATAAGATACTCACCATGAATAGTATATGTCCCACCTATTAATGGATTCTTGCACTTCTCAAATACCTTTCCAAAATATGGATCAGTATCATATAATTCTTTAATAGCTTCAAATCCAATTACTTCACTCATCATAGTAGTTAATAACGCTATGCTTCTACTCGATGAATTAGCAACCTGATTCTATTTCCTTGAGTTATGTTATGACACAAAAGTATACCCTTACAAGAAATATACCCACTTTGCATGATACTATTCAAATTCTTTTGTGTACTCACATACTTCAAAGCCTCATGATCTGTACATAGAATAAACTCTTCAGACACTAGATAATGCCTCCAATGTCTTAATACTTGTACAATTATATAAATTTCAGCATCATAGATAGAATACTTTGTACTTATCTCATTCAATTTCTCACTAAAATATGCTATTGGCCTTCCTTCTTGACTCAACATAACACCAATTCCCATAAATGAAGCATCACGATCAACCTTAAACACTTTGTTAAAATATGATAATAATAATAATAAAATTGATCTTTCTATAATCTTATTCTTCAAAAATTTAAATCTTTTTGTGGCTACTCTAGTCCATGCAAATTCTTTCTCTCTCATAAAATCTGTTATTGGTGCTCTAATACAACTAAAAATTTTAATTATTTTTTTGTAAAAAGTAGTTAAACCATAAAAACTTCTTATCTCTGTAATTCTTTTTTCGAATAGGCAACTCAACAATTGATTTTATCATTTCTTCATCCATTTTCATACCATCTATTGAAACTACAAATCCCAAAAATACCAAACTATTTTGCATAAACTTACACTTCTTCAAATTTGCATACAACTTCTCCTTTCTTAACAAATCTAGTACCATTCTCAAATATTATAAGTGTTCTTCTTTAGTCTTACTGAATATCAAAATATCATCAAAATAAACAACCACAAACTTACCAATATACTCTCATATCACTATAATTATCATCCTCATAAATGTGTTAGGTACATTAGATACTCTGAATGGCATCACCATCCACTCATATAAGCCATCTCTAATCTTGAGTGCAGTTTTTCACTCAGCTCCTTTACGAATTTGAATTTTATAATAACCACTCTATAGATCATTCTTGGTAAAATATTTTGCTCTTTCAAGCACATCCATCATATCATTTAAACAAGGTATAGAAAACCTATACTTGATTTTAATTTTATTAATTGTTCTATTATCCACACACTTTCTCCATCCTCCATCTTTCTTTAGAGTTAGCAATGTTGGTGTTGCACATGGACTCATACTCTCCCTTACTATCTTCTTTCTTACCAATTCAATAACTTATTTATTTAATTTTTCATGTTCTATTGGACTCATCTTATAAGCTACTTGATTGGGTAGAGATGATCCTGGAATCAAATCAATGTGATTTTAAATATCTCTCTTCAATGGTAAACCATCAAGTAGCTCATCAGGTATAACATCTGTATATTATTTCAACACTCTTATTGCCTTTGTTGGTATTTACACCATTTTTATGTCTTCATTTTTTACTACTAATACATAACAACAACCTACCACCTTCATATCTTGATTAAATTCTGTAATAGAGAGCATACTTTCTACCTTATCTTCCTCTTTAAGAGGTAACAAAACTACCTTTATACCACTTTTATAAAAATTGTACGTATTTTTTGATCCATCAGGAATTACTTTCTTGTCAAATTTCCATGATCTCATTAATAACACATGGCATGTATCTATCAGAATAACATCACACCATATTTCATCATTATAAGTTTTTTTATAGAAAACATGATTAATCACCTTTTATCTACTGTAACCACATTTCCTTTCTTAAACCATGAAATCTTATAAGGATTATGATCATTTTCACATTGCAAATGCAGTTTATCATTTCTTTAGAAACCATATTTTCACAACTACCACCATCTATATTTATTTTGCATACCTTTCCTCTTGAAGTACATCTTATTCAAAAAATGTTTGATCATAGCCATGTATCACCACCTTCTTTATTCTGCACTTACCCCTTTCTTGGAGAAATTATTATTCCTCTCATCGTGAGATTCTCTCCAACATCTATTGGTGTAATTTTAGTCATTTTCTCTTCTATCTCATCCTCAACAATATTTACTCTTGGGTGATCCTCTTGCCTCCTTTCTAGATCTTGATAATTCAGACACTCTAATGAACCCCAAAACTAATAAGAACAAAAAAATTACCAATAGGCCAAAATATTGAAACAACACTCAAAATTTATTTGTATTGATTTCTTAAAATAATTACAAACCCACACCATGCTTAAATAAGCCTCAATTTAGAATTTAAAGTTTACAGGCAAAATTAAAAAAAAACTAAAATCTAAAAAAATTACTATTTTTAAAAACTCTCAAAAATCTCCCAAAATATCCTAAACACTATAATTATACTATGAGACAAAATTCAATTGAATTTGATGTTTGGTTCTAAAAATATATAATTTTTAAAAATAAAAAAAATCTAAAAAAATTATTAAATCATAATTTAAGACCCTAAAATGATCATGTATAGCCTCTAAAAGATATATAAAATATTCCTAGGTAGGTATAACTCCCTAAAGATAGCAACATACTTTTTAATATGGTCATTTTGACAAGTGGAAGAGCTCAAATAGAGTTACGGGTCAAAAGTCTTTTTTCAACCTCATTCTCCTCTGGTTGAAAATAACTCAGCTCTATGAGTTGGATTGATTATGTTGTTACTTTTATTAATATTCTTCAGCTCCTATTCTATAATCTAAGTGTTTTTTTCTTGATGCAATCCTTCCCACTAGACCAAATACCTGTTATAATTCCCTTGCCTTATTATTACTATCTTCATATCCAAAACTTGCACTATTTTTTTCTTTCTTCTTCTTTTAAACTTATTGCTCTCAATTTACTTCTTCATCTTTGTCATCTTCACCATCTTTTCTATGTAATTCATATAAATCTAAAACACTATATACTAGAAATATATCAAAATTATGTGGTAAACTTACCTCATATGCATTATCATTGATTTTCTTCACAATTTTACATAACCCAATTTTCTTGTAATTCAATTTACTGTATGTGTCTTTTTAAAATATTTCTTTTCTCAAGTAAACCATTACCAACTCTCCTCCAAATACCTTGGATCTTCTTTTGACATCCACTACTATTTTATATTTTTTATTACTTTCCTGCAACTTTTTTTTTACTCCTTGTAACTACTGCATATACTCTGCAAATGCTTCTACATCTTCACTAATTCGATCTATAATTGATAATTGTACCAATTATACAATACCCATAAGATTTTTCTCACAAATAATTTTAAAATGTGACGTTCCTATTGATCTATTCATTGAACTACTACATGCAAACTTAGCTTGTGGTAAAGTCAAGCCCTATTGCTTTGGCTTCTCTCCCACTATACATCTCAATAAATTTTCCAAGATCCTATTCACAACTTATGTCTATCCATCTGTTTGTAAGTGAAATGCACTACTGAATTGTAGCTTAGTACCCATCTTCTTCCACAAAGTCCTCTAAAAATGACTTAAAAATTGTGTGTCCCTATCTGAAGTAATAGTTTTTGGAACACCATGTAATATCACAATATACATAAAAAATAATTTTGAAACTCTAGTGGCATCATTGGTTTTCTTACATGAAATGAAATGAACCATTTTATAAAATCTATCTACAACAACAAAAAATGAATCATTACCTCTCTATGTGTTTGTTAATTCCAACACAAAGTCCATACTCAAACCTATCAATGGTCCTCTTGAAACTGGTAATGACTTGTATAGTCCAGTATTTTGTGCATGTCTTTTAGCCACCTGACATTTTATGTACCTTGAAACATACTTTATCACATCTCTCTTCATCTTTGGCCAAAAAATACTTTTTATCCACAAAATCAATTGTCTTTATCTTATCAAAATGTCTAGTCAAACCACCACCATGTAATTCTCTTATTATATTATCTCATAGAGACCCAATTGAGATGAATAATTGTTTCCCTTTAAAGAGATAATCTTCTTGTATAAGATACTCATCATGAATAGCATGTATCCTGACTTTTAATGGATTCGTATACTACCCAACTACTTTACTAAAATATAGATCAGTATCATATAATTCTTTAATAGTTTCAAATCCAACTACTTTACTCAACATAGTAGTTAATAATACCACCCTCCTACTCAATGCATTAACTCCCTAATTTTATTTTCCTAATTTATTTTTCAACACAAAAGTATACCCTTGCAAGAAATAAACCCACTTTGCATGCCTACTAATCAACTTCTTTTTTTTATTCACATACTTCAAAGCTTCATGATCTGTAAATAGTATAAACACTTTAAGCACCAGATAATGCCTCTAATGTCTCAATGCCTGTGCAATTGTATAAAGTTCAACATTATAAGTAGAATAGTTTGTTCTTATCTCATTCAATTTCTCACTGAAATATGCTATTGGCTTTCCTTTTTGACTCAGTATAACATCAATTTACACAAATGAAGCATCACAATCAACCTCAAACACTTTGTTAAAATTTGGTAATGCTAAAATTGGTCTTTTTTTTAATCTTCTTATTTAAAAATTCAAAGCTTTATGTGGCTGCTCTAGTCCATGCAAATTCTTTCCCTCTCATGTAATCTATTATTGGTGCTACAATACAAGTAATTTTTTTAATAAACTTTCTGGAAAAAGTTTCTAAGCCATGGAAAATTTTTACTTCTGTAATGCTTTTTGGAATAGGCCACTCAACAATTTTCTTTATCTTTTCTTCATCCATTTTCACACCATCTATTGAAACTATATATCCCAAAAATACCAAACTATTCTACATAAACCTACACTTCTTCAAATTTTCTTTTATTAACAAATCTATTACCATTATCAAATGTTTCAAGTGTTCTTCTTTAATCTTACTAAATATCAAAATAAATAACCACAAACTTACCAATATATTCTCTTAGAATTGTATTCATCACCCTCATAAATGTGATAAGTGCATTAGATAATTTGAGTGGTATCTCCATCCACTCATATAAGCCATCCCTAGTCTTGAATGCAATTTTCCACAAATCTCCACGAATTCAAATATGATAATAACCACTCCTTAGATCAATCTTGATAAAATATTTTTCTCCTACAAGCACATCCATTATATCATCTAAATGAGGTATAATAAACCTATACTTTATTGTAATTTTACTAATTTATCTACTATCCACACACATTCTCCATCCTCTATCTTTATTTGGAGTTAGCAATGTTGGTTTTACACATGAACTCATACTCTCCCTTATCACCTTCTTCCTTAGCAATTCAATGACCTATTTATTTAATTCTACGTGTTCTGTTGGACTCATCTTATAAGCTACTTGATTGGGTAGAGTTGATCTTGGAATCAAATTAATGTGATGCTAAATATCTATCTTTGATGGTAAAACATCTGGTAACTCATCAGGCATAATATTTACATATTATTTCAACACTATTTCTACTTTTGTTGGTATTGGCATCATTTATGTTTCTTCATTCTTTGCTACTAGTGTATAAAAATAACCTACTACTAGTGTATAACAATAACCTATTACCTTCATATCATGGATAAATTCTTTAATACAGAGCATGCTTTCTATCTTCTCTTCCTCTTTAGGAGGTAATAAAACTACCTTTATACTACCTTTCCAAAAAGTGTATGTGCTCTTTGCTCCATCATGAACTACTTTTCTATCAAATTTCCACAGTCTCCCCAATAACACATGACATGCATCCATCATAATAAAATCACACCATATTTCATCATTATAAGTTTTTATTATAGAAAACTTGATTAAACACCTTTTATCTACTGTAACCTCATTTCCTTTCTTAAACCATGAAATCTGATAAAGGTTAAGATGTTTTTCACATTGTAGATTTAGTTTCTCAATCACTTCTTCAGAAACCATATTTTCACAACTACCACCATCTATAATTACTTTGCATACCTTTCCACCTAAATTACATCTTTTTAAAAAAATATGTGATCGTAGTGATGTATCACCACTTTCTTTATTTTGCACTTGTTCCTTCCTTGGAGCGATCATGGTTCTTCTCATCATAAGCCTCTCTCCAACATCTGAAAGTTCAACTTCAGTATTTTGATCTTCTATTTCAGCCTCAACTAGATTCATTCTTGGGTGATCTTCTTTCCTCTTTTCTTGATCTTGATAGTTTGGACACTCAAATGTTATGTGCCCTTCTTCTCCACATCTATAACAGACATAATATTTGTATTAATTTGAAAGCCATCCTCTAACACCACCGTAACCTCATCCTCTCTAAAATCATCTTCCTCTTTATTTGTATTGAAACCTTTACCTTTTTTCACCATGTGATGATTCACCTTTATTGGTATTAAACCTACATCATTCTCTTATTAAAGGGGATCTTCCTTTTTTTGGACCAATAGATGTCCTTCTAAAATTCTATCTATTTTGTTTTTATTCTACCTTCAAACCTAATTGATAAGCCTCCTCTATGTTAAGTATTTTATTCATGCTTAATTCATTTTGAATATAAAATTTTAAACCATTTATATATTTTGTAGCTATCTGCTCTTCTATTTCATCATGCTCCACTCATATAGGATTTGTGCATAATCCATAAGAAGAAATTTCTCTCTCAGCTTCTTTCCCATCTTTTTCCATGAATTAACCTTCTCTTTACCTTTTCTCTATCTCTCTTTCTATAGGTGATCCCACTAAATCTTTCCATGACCTTTCAATTTCTTGCATGCAAACTTTACCTTCTTATCTTCTCTCATAGTCTTCTACTCAAAGAAATTTACCATGCTATTTATCTAATTTATCAACTTCTTTGGATTTAAATTGCCTCCATAATCTATAACATCAACCTTGATTCCTTCATTTCTTACTTCTAAATCCTTAACCATCATCTCTTCTATCGATGGTGGTTATTCTTATTGTTCTTCTTCTTGCTAAACTTCTTCATCATGATATGTGTCTTCTTCATCACCACCTTCTCTTATCTATTGGTTGGTGAGAACTTCTATTGATTATTGAAGTTGACTTTATAGCTCTTGTATATTCTAGTTCATATAACACCTCCTCATCCTCTCACCATTTTTTACTTCTTAAAATTTTGAAATTACTCTTATATCAGATAATGAACCCAAAAACAAACAAGAATAAGAAAATTATCAATAGGCTAAGATCTTGAAACAATACTAAAAAATTATTCATATTGATAGCTTGAAATAATTATAAACCCACACCATGCTTAAATAAGGATCAACTCAGAATTTAGAATTTACATTCAAAATTTGAAAAAAACTAAAATCTAACAAAATGCCTATTTTTAAAAACTCTTGAAATATCCCAAAAATCTTCCAAAATATTATAAACACTATAATTAGACTATTGTATAAAATTTAACTGAATTTGATGTCCGATTCTAAAAATATACAATTTCTAAAAAAACCCAAAAGAAACATTAAATCACAATTTTGGACCCTCAAATGATAATGTATGGCCTCCAAAAGATATGAAAACATTTCTAGGTAGGTAGAACTTCCTAGGGATAGCAACTTAGTTTTCAATACGGTCATTTTGGCATGTGGAAGAGCTCAAACGGAGCTATGGGTCAAAAGTTATGACCTCTAGAAGGTTGGCCTATTTTTTCTACATCACACTCAAATTCCATATGCCCTTCTTCTCCACATCTATAACAAACATAAGATCTACACTAATTCAGGAATCATCCTCTAACACCATCTTAACCTTGTCCACTCTTAAACCCTTTTCCTCTTTGTTGGTAATGAAACCCTTGCCTATTCTCATCTTACCTTTCTACACCACATGATGATTCACCTCTATTAACATATTAAACCCACCTCATCTCCTTATTAGAGGGGATCTTCCTCTTCTTGGATCAAGAGACATTTTTCTAAAATTTTGTCTATTTTGTTTTACTTTTGCCTTCAAAGATAATTGATTAGCCTCCTCGATGTAAATTATTATATACATGCTTAATTTATCTTGAATAATAAATTTTAGACTATTTACATACTTTATAGCCATATGCTCTTCTATTTCATCATGCTCCACTCGTATGGAAAGTTTATAAAATCATCTATATACTCTTGTATATTGTGATGCTTTTGCTTCAAATTTTGGAATCTTATGTATAGGGTTTGTAAATAATCCACAGGAAAAAAATTCTCTCTCATCTTCTTCTCCATATTTTTCCATGTATTAATCTTCTCGTTACCTTTTTTATGTCTCTCTTTCTACTAGTCATCCTACCAAATCATTGCATGACCTTTCAATTTCATGTATCCAAACTTTACCTTCTTATCTTCTCTCATAGTCTTCCACTTGAAGAACTTCTCCATGCTATTCATCCAATCTATCAACTCCTCTAGTTTTAAAATGACTCCATAATATAGAACATCAACTTTGATTCCTTCATTTCTTCTTTTTAAAACTTGAAGCATCCTCTCTTCCATCGATGGTCGTTGATCTTATTGTTCTTTTTTTTGCTGATTTTTTTTTCATCACAATCTGTATCTTTCTCAGTTTCATCGCCACCTTGTCTTCTCCTCTAATTGGTGATAACATTAATTAATTATTGCACTTACATTTATAAATCTTGTATATTCTAGTTCATTTGTGAAATACCTCCTCATCCTCTCACCATTTCTTACTCCTCCAAGATTCAAACCTACTTTGATACTAGATAATGAAACAAGCTTACTATCAAGACCAAAATTACAATTGGCTAAGATCTAAAATATTAACTTAAAATTGATTAGTATTGAATGAATTGAAATAATTACAAGCCATAAATAAATAAGCCTCAACTCAAGATCAGAGTTGACATGTAAAATTTAAAAAAAAAAAACTAAAATCTAAAAAAAACATATATTTTTAGAAGCTTGTATTTTTATCAATTTTTGCATTTATGTGTGCATAGCTCCAAACATTTCCCAAAATAATCTAAACACTACAATTAGCCTATTAAAAAAACTTCAATTGAAGTTCATGTCCAATCGTAAAAATATGCAATTTTTAAAAATAAAAATCTTGAAAAAATCATTAAATTGTAATTTTGGACCCTCAAATGGTATCGTTCAGCCTTCAAAAAATATCAAAAAAAAAATCTAAGAAAAAAAAGGATTATGGCAGCAAAAAATGTTTTTAGATGATTGTTTTGGTGCATGGAAGAGCTCAAACGAATCTTTGGATCAAAAGTTATGGCCTCCGAAAGTTTGGCCTATTTTTTTTGCATCAATTATGCCATTTTACATGATCTTGGGACTTGGGGATATCTTTGATTATCATTAATGTGCACTTCTCTCCCAGTATTTATCTTCTTAGATGTGACCATTTATCTCTATCCCAATAAGTTGGAGTCAGGGAAAATTGAGACTATGGATAGCTTACCGAAAGTTCTAATCTATTGATCCTCCTATACACATAGTTTATTATTAGTTTATTTTTATACTATTTCTCTACAAAATATTATTTTAAGGGACGATGAAATCACTTTCAATTTTTTAGAATTTTTTTAGAAACCTAATATAAAAATGTCCATAAAACTTGGTATTATTTGAGCACCCTGTATTCACATGATTTTGGAAAGGGAGGAATAATGTAGCATATTTAGATCCTTTATATTTTCTATATGATAATAAAGGTTTCAAGGAACAAAATATGCTAATTCAAGTTAGTTTACATAACCATGAATTTTAAGAAGCCTAGAAATCACATCATATGATCATGTAGAATAAAGTATAAAATTTTATATGATTTATATAATAGACTATATATTTTGTTAAAATAGCCATAGACAATTAAAACACTCTATCTAATCTGAGACTTCAAAAATCCTTTTCACTATTACCTAAATTTACATGGCAATTATTAATTAAAACATAGTTTGAGGTTCGATTTATAATAATTGACTTAATAATATTAGCCTCCTATAAAATAAATTAACCAAAAAACATTATAATACTATAACTATACTGAAATGAGGACATTAAAATTTGATTTTTTCCAAATATTTATTTTCTTAGGGATGGTTAAATATTTAGTCTATTATATAAATCATATAATTGTCATCATCAAGGTTGATTTGATTGTGGCATAGATCCTCCTTTGATGTGAACCTTGAATCAATGTTAAAAAACTATTGACATTGAGACAAGACTTTGAGGACATGGAGTCTATCTTGTAGCTTTTGTTCATCTATGTTACAAATTTATTGATGTTTGAAGTAATTACATCAAGAAAAAGAACATAAAAAATCAAAGTAATTACATCAAGAAAAAGAACATAAAAAATCACCATACTTGAACCCTTAGAATAAAATGTGACCATAATTGGAGCTTTCCTTTGTAAGTAGCTTATTTATCCCTACTAGAAAAATAAATAAATAAAATAAAGTATAAGGGAGAACTAGTCGAGAAAGATATGTTTTGTAAATATTATTAAAATGAATATCATATTATTGTTGTTTAATGCTTCATACATAGAGGTGAGATATGTTCATTGGTCATGGGTTTTGACTGAGGTACACATATCGATTTACACTCTTTCACTTAAAAAACACCTCTTACCAAAATTAAAACTTTACATCCCTTTTAGTGCAACTTATGCTTTTGATTAAGATAGTTATAACCTTTATAGAGGAAATTATAACAATCAGCGTGGTGCCTAATTTGAGATACATCAGACAACAAAAGCATTGTAGAGAGTATGCAGAGACTAGTGTGGATTCATCCCCAATTGAAGTGGAATAACCAAAATTGGTAGTGCTTATGGTCATGTCATACTATTGTTATGGATTCAATGGTTGTTGTTAGTGTTATGAAAAATGATAATGGAAAAAGGTTGGAAATATCTATATCCAAATTTATTTTCATATCGCATCCTACATCAATCTATTACATTATATAAGATGCATCTTTCATTGAAGAAGATTTTTTTTATTTTTCATCTAATTGGTTTTAGATTCATATAATTAGGTTTCAAATAATTTAAGTAGTTAGAGTTAGATTTTTTGTCTAATAGTTTTAGACTCATCTAAATTATCACATGGTACATTAATGTTATTTTTCACTTTAAAATAGTTACATCTTTAAATAATATATTATTTTCATATTTAAAATATTAGACTATCGATACTATTTACAATAATTTCAAATTTTTTTTCTTTGTGATCATTGTAGATGTCCATGGGGAGTGAACATGTAAATAAAAGCACTCCTTTGAGTTATATAATATGCAAGGATTAAATGAATGAACATTTTCAACTTAATTATGATGCACAAGAATCAAATATCGACCCCCATTTTTTGATGTTGCTATTGAATTGTGGTTATGTTTTCATTGAGGTGACACATGTTTCACTCATTTATTAGGTAATTGAAATAGTTTGATGGAAGATCCAAACTTCATTGACAAATTTGATATGTCACTAAAATTTACACATATATCTTCCCAGTCTTATTGGAGTTCATCACATGAAATTCCTTGGCATTGCCCCTCACCTCACCATAACTGCTTGGTGTACCCTTAAATCATCACCTAATACACCATAATTTATTATTGGTGCTTAATGTTTCTCACACAAAATGTGAGATGAGGTCAATAAGCATGGGTTTTGAGTAAGGTGTGACTACCAATTTACACTCTTTCACTCTACAAAATACTACTTTACCAAAAAAACAATAACAATCCTTTTGGCATAATTTGTAGAGTTCAATTTTTATTTATTTACTTAATGCCTAAACCTATTCAAAGCCCCAATTAGAAAAATGATGGTAGAAGAATGTTAAGAACTTTTTATAGGTTGTTGATAGCTTTATGGTATTTGATAAATCCCATAAACTAAAACTCGTGACCATCCTCATCCAACACTTGAATATACTTTTTTTCTAGATTAAATTTATTCACTAATGGGTTTATAACATTCACCTTTGCCATTGGTATCACTAACTATATAAATTATATGCAACCAACACTTTCTGTTATCTAACATTTTTAACAGAGAAGATAAATTTATTGTTGCTTAACCCTTCATTAAAAAAAACATAGATGGGGTCAACAACGATATTTATTTACACTTCCTCACTTTACGACTCTTCTATTGATTTGATTGTAACACATCCCCATTTGATATGTGGCTCAAATAAGTTCTTTGACATCTCTGAGTCTATTTTGTAGCTTCCATTCATCCATGCTACCAATATATTGACACCTAGAACAATTACATCAAGATTAAGAACATATGAAAACTACCATTCTCAGACCCCTAATAGAAAGAGAAAAGCCATATAATATAATAATACAATATAATATAATAATAAAATATAATATTAGCTTTGATGAACATGATATCAATTGGAAGATAATCATATTTCACTATGGTGACACATAGATAACACTTATTCTAAAGTCTATCTTGTAACTCTATTTATCCATGCTACCAACATATTGATATTTTGAGTAATTACATCAAGCTAAGAACATACAAAAATGCCATACTCGAACCCTTGGAAGAAAAAGTGAGTACAATTAGCATTTGTCTCCATAAACATCACATTTATCCCTACTAGGAAAAAAAGCATAAAATTTAAAGAAGTATTATTAACAAAAAATATGTTTTATAAAGATTATTAAAATAAATATCATATTAGAATGATATATGATTGCCGATTAATACTCTTTTTCTTTACAAAACTATGTTTTATCAAAACAAAAAATAACTAATATAAATACCATATATAAATATTATATAACACAATATATTATTATTAATATAAATATTTTAATAATAAATATAATATAAACTATACTATAATACTATTATATTATACATATTTTTAATATAAATAATAATATATACTATTACTATATTAATTAAATAAATATTTTAACAAATACCTCACTCTGTATTATGATATACAATTATTTAATAATAAAAAGGGATTTGTTTCACAACTCTCTCAAAAAGAGAAAAGAAGACCTTTTTGCGTCTCCCATGAAAGAAAGGCCCGACAATGGGTATTGGGAAGTTAAAAGAAAATGTGTCTGTTCTCTAACGTTACACTCAAAAGGTCAAACACAGATATTAAAAATAAAATTATTCGTTTCATAAATTATTTGTCATTGATTTGTTTCACGAACATGTACAAAATTTTCATGTGTTTTTAAAGATTTCACGTTTTCATAGTCTATATGGTTATATGATTTTTTTTTTGAAAATGTGTAGAAATGTTTAATATTTAGGATTCACTTTTATGATTTTCATTAAGAAATAAGAATTGATATTTGAAATTGATCCAAAATTTTGAACATCAAAAAATTTATATATATATTTTTTCAAATAAAATTCATATAATTGAAATTAATCTTCAACACACTCATTCTTATTGAATTATGGTGATGTTTTCATTAAGGTGACACATTTTTCACTTATTTATTGGGTAATTAAAATAGTTCGATGGAAGATCCAAATTATATTGATAAATTTGAAATATCATTAAAATTTGCACATGTATCTTCCTAGTCTTCTTTAAGCCCATCACATAAAATTCCCTGTCACCATCACTACTTGGTGCACCCTTAAATCATCACCTAATGCACTATAATATTATTGTTGATTAAAGTTTCTTTCATAAAAGGTGAGATGAGATCAAAAAGCATAGGTTTTGAGTAAGATATGACTACCAATTTTACTCTTTCACTCTACAAAATCCTACTTTACTGAAAAAAATTATAATGCTTTTGGCGTAATTTGTAATGATCAATTTTTTTAATTATTTAATGCATAAACATATTCTAAGCCCCAAGTAGAGTAATGATGGTAGAATAATGTTGAGATATTTTTATAGGTTGTTGATAGCTTTTTGCAATTTAATAAATCCCATGAACCAAAACTCATGATTGTCCTCATCCACCCTACCATCCCTTCTATCTTGTAATTTTTATTGATCTATGCTACCAATTTATTGACACCTAAAATAATTACATTAAGATTAAGAACATATGAAAATTCCATTCTTAGACTCCTAAAATAAAGGAAAATGCCATATAATATAACAATATAATATAATAATACAATATAATATTAGCTTTGGTGAAGAGGAATATCAATAAGGAGTAGGGGGAGTTAACTCAATGGAGAACTCAAAGTTAGACTGAGTGTAACTCACTCTGGAACTCATAAGAGAACTCACAATGAGACTCAAATGAAATTAGGTGGAACTCACCCTCTCACCCACTTAACCTCTTATGACACCTAAGTAAGCTAAAGCTACATGTTTAGGAATTATCTATTTAATAAGTAAATAAAATAAAGAATATCCTACCCTAACACCCCACCTTAAACATATCTTAGGTGGGTAAAAAAAAAATATGGGTCCCAGCAACAAGGCTTGATGAGGTACCCACATACAATGCAACTCTCAATAAGTGCAGTGAAAGGAGAAAACCTAGTGGGAAACCCCCCACACAAAAGAGAGGCAAATAAAAAAAGGAACTAAAAGGCCCACTCCAATACCCCCTTAAACATAGCTTAGGTGGGTTGTAAAATTGGGTCCCGACAATGATTCCTGATGAGGTACCCAAATACATAGAGATGATCCTAATATCCTAAAAAATATGAAGGATATGTGCCTCCATAAAGAAGAGAGATAAGGTATGCACTAAATGTCTCATGGTGAATGATGTAGTAGGTCCCTCTGTAACAAATGTTGTATCTTCCTTTAAGAAGAAAGAAACCATGAGTCGTCAAACTGTTGAATTCCCACTCAAGTGGAATGTGTGTAGGAATCAAGATGTATATCTCTAAAAAATGCTCAAATGTCTCCCTATTAATGCTTGAATTTGCCAAAGTCTAATCAAGTATCACAGGACTAATTTTAGAAGATGGCAATGAAGAAGAATACAATGAATAAGAGAGAACAACCAAAGAAGAAGATGGACATGGAACATTCATTAAAGGAATGTCCATGTGAAGAGTGGAGCATGACTCACCAACTGAAGAAAGAATGTCCATAGAAAGAGATGAGTCATTGATGCTCACAATAGGTGTACTCATATTGAAATTAGTAAAGTCCTAGAAATGCAAGTCTATAAAAAATTTGAAAGAGCAACAATATGCACAAGAACATAAGTAGAATCTACAATAGGACAACTAAGGTCTAGCAGAATCTCATCCTATAGTGGGGGCTTGACACAAGGAAAATTAATATCCACCATGGATGTATCATCACAAGAAATAAAATCATGAGAAGAGAGTACAATAGTCTCTAAAGAGATGATAAAAAGTGGAGGAGGAGGTGTGACATAAATCTCAATATGATCATTGAGAAGACTCTATAGTATGTTCCAAATAGTGTATGGACACTCTGTATATTCCACATGAAAATGAAGATCCATGAAAATATGTAGTAACAAAGTGGAAAAAACCATGTCACAAGTATTAACTCACTTATCGAACCAAAAAGGATTAGTGGGTGCAAGAATATGTCTATATAAAAATGGAATACGATTTTTGTGTGTGAGCAAGTGTTCTATGTAAGCACGTCACAAAGCATAATTGTTCTTCCCAAGAAGGATCACTGGAGACAAAACAACTCTCCATGTCTAGAGTCTCTTAAATGGGGTCGACATGACCGAGATAAGACACCAAAGGAGTGCCTAACTACACAATATACTCTCAAATGAACCCCTGAAGCATGCTCATGAAAAGGACATCAGGCATAGTTCAGAATGCATCCAAGTGAGAAATCAATGATTAAGGGAAAATAATGGTACACGCTCTAGAGATGGACTTCATACTAGGCTGAAAATGAGTTCATATAGATGAAATCAATCAGTGCACGAAGTACATTGTAGAAAATAGTAGGGCCTATAACCCCCCTAAATATGTCCCTTTATAACTTGAGTGTGTTTTACAAAACAAAGTATACCAATGAAAAGAAGATGAATAAACATGTACTTTTTAAAAAGTGGCACTAAATTCTGAGTAACGAATCAAAAGTTATAGCAAAATACATTTTTCATCATTAATGGGCTATTTATTTAAATTGTACTTAAAGTTTAAATGCTCATAAGGTTCAAACACAAAGCATGTTATGTAACCACCCGTTGGAATCGGCACTGAACCACAAACCTTATCACATCAACAAAAGTTTAAAAAACACATACCCATTCACATTTAGGCGGAATTTCTGAAAAGGCCTCTTACAAGGGGTTTTTAATAAAAAAATTATGCAAAGCTATTTTAAAAAGAAATAAAACATGATGTAATTCTTTAATTCCTTTTAGGCAGTATTTGGTGTTTTGAATTTTAGAACTTAGCGAGCTGACACCCCCATAATTCGTTCAAGGTATGGCTGTTTGCATGCAAAGTTAGATCTGCATGTATAGGTTAGATCTGCATGCATAGGTTTGCTTTGATAGCAGGTCTTTATCTTCCGCTCTCTTCTCCTCTTATTTGCCTCTATGGACGACTGACTGCCTGTGATTTATTCTAGGAGTATATCATGCACAACAAGCGGAGACAAAACACAGGGTTCTCTCAATATGAGTTGCATGCTCCATGGCCGTAGTTTAACCGTTAGAAAATAGGGGTTTGTTCAGCAAAGAAAAAATACCTGTTACCTCAATTTAGGCATATATATAAGCTAGAATATATAACAGTGGTGTCAACCATACATCAAATACTTTTAACTACAATTTTACGAAACTTGAGGTCACCTACCTAAAGTTCTGATTCATACAAAGATACAACACTTCTGGCTCTTGTGATCTTGGAGCAGCTGGAAAATGCCTTCTTTCAACAATAATGTGTTGGAGATTTTGAAAATGCTAGCAACATTAGTTTCTTCTACGTCGCATGAATTGAGAAGGCCAGTAACAAGCATTGCAGGCAGTGGATCTACTTGTCTCGAGAATGGATC
Source organism: Torreya grandis (assembly GCA_037957365.1). Lineage (NCBI taxonomy): Eukaryota > Viridiplantae > Streptophyta > Pinopsida > Cupressales > Taxaceae > Torreya > Torreya grandis. The sequence continues at coordinate 252,743 of JARHVA010000400.1, forward strand.
ACAAGACATGGCGAGTGGCTGCCAAGACCATAGGCGAGTGTAGGAGGATGAGCTGATGTCAAAATAAATAAGTCATTTTGGAACCAGATCTGGTTATGAACAAGAGGCATCTAACACTTTGTATAATCACAAACTAGTGAAGCTATGGTGCAAGCCGCATATGGTGAATTGTTAGGCAAACCCAACTCACAGTCTCAAACTGGACGATGTGCAAGTCAGCAAGCCGTGAATAAAAGGAGAGAAGCCATCAATGCCAAGGGACGTTAGATCTTCAGCTAATCACTTTTGCTCCTTTGGTCTTAATAGTTCAGAAAAAATCTTCCTACAAAGACAAGATGCAATTACAGGTCATAAGAGAGGCCGTGATTTGAAGATCTAAATCATAACAAGAGCCCGTGACTAGCCCTGTAGACAAATAATGTCGGCAATGGTGGAATAGTAGGCTCCAATGGCGTAGAATGTCGAATTAGCTCATCGCTTCCACAAGTTTTAAACCCTTGACCAAGAAAAAAATTTGGTCGATGTGTCCTCCTCTCAGCGTTGCAAAACTACGTTTATATTGCTAATAAAATACATGCAGAAGCCAATACGAGCAATATGCAAATTTCTCTTAATAAATTCAAGATAATACAAAAATAGAAATTAAACCGATAACCTTTATCTGAGGCTCATTACCAGAATTTTTAGTTCTGATACCATGTCAAAATAATTTACTAGGTGATCCTCTGGTAGAGTGAGCACACAAATATTTTACAACAATGATGAACTTGTCTGTATTCAAAAAACATACAAGAAGATGTGCAATAATTCCCTGATATATTAAAATGCCTTGCTTACAAATATCTACTTTGTACTGCTCTGGGTCATTACAATAGCATCGTGAAGAGGAATATAAAGAAGGCGCAGGTGGAGTTAACTAACTGGGTAACTCAAAGTTAGATGAGTGTAACTCACTGTGGAACTCATAGGAAAATTTACAATGGTACTCAATTGAACTTAGGTAGAACTCTAGGTGGAATTCACCCTCTCACCCACTTAACCTCTTATAACACCTAAGTACATTGAAGTTATATGTGTATGAATTATCTATTTAATAAGTAAATGTAATAATGAATATCCTACACCAACAATAATATCTATAATATAAATAAAAATTATATATATTTAATAATATTTATAATATAAATAATAATGTACCATTATTACAAATATTAATTAAATAAATATTTTAATACATATATAACATTATAGTATACAATTAGTTAATATAATATTATGTATGATATTAGACTATTACAGTGTGAAATTATTTACAATAAATGATACATAGTAAACATTTATAAGTTTTACGTGAAGTATAACTACTCATTTACATTTTAATTTTACAAAATTTCACTTTATCGAAATTAAAAATCACACCATTCCTCTCAATATAACTTGCACTCTTTGGACAGTTATTAATAGATTATAATAAAAAAATAATTTTGTTTTGAGATTGAAAAGTGCTTATATATTTATAAAATAAGATATGGTACAATGCTAATCATATAAAAAATAGGTATACCTCACGAGTAAAATCATACCGAGAACAAAAAATACCTCGAGACAAGTTTGAAAAGTGGTTAAAAAAAGATCACACCCATAAAAATTATATCACATCAACAATTTAACAGCAAAGAAAAAAAAGCTAAATACAAAAAACCATCAAGAAAATAATTAAACAATCACAACAAATATTGACATTGCAGGAAACAAAACAAACGACAGATCCAAAGACTTAACATCTTTACCTCCCAAATCAAAAGAATCGTAATCAACAAATAAAGGCTCCTAGCCCACCGCTTACCCCTCCCTCCCAAAAAAAAAAAAAGTATGTGTTTCCCATATCTTTCAAAAAGACAAAATAAGACCTTTTTGCGTCTCCCATGAAAGGCCCGATAAGGTGGGGCAACCGATCTGCGAATGGGTATTGGGAAGTTAAAATAAAATGTAAGTAAAGAGAAAGTGCATGGCGGGAATGTTCTCTAAGCACTATTGGTAACTGATGCTGGATCATCCAGTCTCCTATATGCATGCACGATTTAGACAATCAGTTTGCCGTCAGTTTGAATTTAAACACTCAGTTAATAATTAATATTAGTCTTTGTTCTGTTTACGTCAGTCTTTCTTGGACAGCAAACAATACATGCATATTTGAACTATTCTTAGACTGTTGTGTATTTTTTAAACCTTTGTTTAGACTGATGTTCAAACAGCCTGTTAAACTCCCCTAAATTTAGATTTCTTTATTATTAATAAGAGGTTTTGTACAGCGCTGCAAATTCAATGGAAAATTTGTTTTTCTTGTTAAGTCTGTAATGAAAATACAGTACTGTAATAAAAACAGAGTACTCTGCCTTCTTAAAATTTAATATATGATTTGTGTTTATTATGTCTATTGATATTTGGTAAAGGATGCAAATGATCTGGCTATGTTCTTCTTGATATTTCTTTTCTCTGTCATGATTAGTTAAGAGTTGTTTCAGAATTCACATTTGGTATCAGAGCAGGGATTTTTTTTTTTGGATTAAAGATTTAGTAGTTGAAATTTTGCCAAAATTTTATCATGTCAAATTCTAACTCCTTGCCCATTCCAAAATTTGATGGAAATGAGTATGATTATTGGTGTATCAAAATGATGACTTTTTTGATAGGAAAAGATTTGTGAAAAATTATTGAATCAGGTTATGCAGAGCCATCTGATTGGAATGCCCTCACAACAAATGATAAAACAGCTAAGAAGGAGGCTAAGAAGAAGAATGCTCAAGTCTTATTTCATATTCAAATAGTGCTAGATAAGAGCTTATTTCCACAAATTGCAGGAGCAAAGATAGCAGAGGATGCTTGGAAGACTCTAAAAGAAGCTTACCAAGGTAGTGATCAAGTCAAAGTTGTCAAGTTACAGACATTGAAGAGAGAATTTGAGAATTTAAAGATGCAAAAAGCTGAAAGTGTGAGTACCTATTGTGTCAGAGTAAAAGATGTGGTCAATAAGATGGCTACACTTGGTGAAATTATGAACAATTAGGTTGTGATCAAAAAGGTGTTGAGGTCTCTCACACCAATGGGGAACCATGTTGTCATAATCATAGAAGAAATCAAGAATTTGTCTACCCTTCAATTTGATCATCTAGTTGGATCTTTGATGTCTCATGAAGAAATATTGAGAGATTCATTTGGAGAAAGTGAAGAGAAAGTTTTTTCCTCCAAATTACAAATCACAAAGAATGAAGATGCCAATAGTAGCATCAAAAGTAATCAAGGCCAAGGTAGAGGTCAAAATTAGAATTACTCAAGAGGAAACAGAGGCAGAGGTGGTTTTCGAGGAAGAGGTGGTATCAAAGGAAGAGGTAGAGGCCGATTTGATAAAATAAATATTCAGTGTTATCATTGTAACAGGTATGGCCACTTTAATTATGAGTGTAGATTAAAAGAAAGTAATAATGATAAAAGTGTTCATTATGCTCAAGAAGGTGATGAAAATCCACCAGATAATTTATTTTTATCTTATGACAAAGTTGAAAATATTTCTACAGATGTTTGGTATATAGATTCGGCATGTTCTAACCACATGTCAGGAAATGAAATTTTTTTTTCTATAATGGATGAAAGTTTTAAATCTAAGATCAAACTTGGTGATGACAAATCATTGGAGGTTGCTGCAAAAGGAGCTATGAAAGTCCATACAAAAGAATGTATGAAGAGTGTTAAAGACATTTATTACACTCCAAAGTTTAAGTATAATTTGTTGAGTGTTGGACAATTATGTGAGAAGAATTATAAAGTTGTATTTGAAAATCAACAATGTATAGTTTATGATAAGAATCAAGGAAATAGGGTGGTAACAGTGGTGCCTATGACAAAGAATAGGATGTTTCCATTGAAGTTTGATGAATATAACAAGAACCTTGTCAATATGCCATATGAGAATAAAAGTTGGTTATGACATCTCAGGTATGGGCATTTAAATTTTCATAGTTTGAAGATTCTAACATCAAAAGCATTATTTTTTGGGTTGCCTAAGGTTGAAGAGCACAAGGAAAATTGTGATGGATGTGTTAAAGGAAAACATGCAAGAGAGAAAATTCCAAAAGGCAATGAATGGAGGGCCCATTATCCACTCCAGTTAGTTCATTCAGACATTTGTGGTCCTATGCAGACAAAGAGTTTGGGTAAGTCATCATATTTCATTACTTTTGTTGATGATTACTCACAAGAGTGTTGGGTTTATTTTTTGAAGACCAAAGGTGAAGCTCTTGAGACATTTAAGAGGTTTAGAGCCCTTGTATAAAATGACAAAGGGTGAAAAATCAAATGCTTAAGGATTGATTGTGGAGGAGAATTTTGTTCAAAATCCTTTCAAGGTTATTGTGATATGCATGGCATTAGAAGACAACTCACCATTGCATACACACCTCAACAAAATGATGTAGCTGAAAGGAAGAATCGTATAGTGGTGGAGATGGCACGAAGCATGCTACAAACAAAGGGATTAAGTAATTCTTTTTGGGGAGATGCATTTGCTATAGCAGTATATATTCTCAATCGAAGTCCCACTAATGCTCTTGACAGGATGACTCCATATGAAGCCTGGTATGAGAAAAAGCTAAATGTTAATTATTTCAAAGTTTTTGGTTACTTAGCCTATGTTCATGTTCCTAATCAAAAGAGGCAAAAGTTAGATCCCAAAAGGGAGTCATGTATTTTTGTTGGATATAGTGAGGAAAGTAAGGCTTACAGGTTATATAATCCTCTCACTAATAAGCTTATTGTGTCAAGAGATATGATTTTTGATGAAGGGGGAGTTTATGGTCATCAAAAAGGCCATATGAAAAAGTCAAAATCTGTTTTACATGAAGTTATTATGGATGATATTGATCATGGGCAGCCCACTAATATTTATGTTCCAAGTGCTACAAATCCACCATGTAACCCCTCATCTAGTTGTTTAATTCCAAGTGTAAGTCTAGATTCAAGTCCTAGTTCTGCAAGGAAGGTAAGAAGATTGAGTGACATTTATCAAAGGAGTTCAAATCAAGCACATGAAGAAAATCCAAGAGGTGAGACACTAAATTTATCTTTACTTACCAAGGCTGATTTTGAACCATCGTGTTTTGAAGATGCATATACTAATGAGGTTTGGATGCAAGCAATGCAAGAAGAGATGGATTCTATTCACAGGAAAGACACTTGGGCGCTTACAAAGCTTCCACATGACAAGAAGAAGATTGGCACCAAATGGGTCTACAAGACTAAGTGTAACAGTGATGGAAGTGTGGAAAGGCATAAGGCAAGATTAGTTGCTAAAGGCTTCACACAAAAGTATGGCATTGATTATGAAGAGACATTTGCACCAGTAGCAAGACAAGAGACCATTAGAATGTTGATTTCATTAGCAGCTTAAAATATTTGGAGCATCCATCATATGGATGTGAAAAGTGCCTTCTTGAATGGGTACTTAGAAGAAGAAGTATATGTGGAACAGCCACAAGGTTTTGAAGTACAAGGAAAAGAAAATCATGTCTACAAGTTAAAGAAGGCTTTGTATGGCATCAAACAAGCACCAAGAGCATGGTATGCTAGGATTGATGGATATTTTCAGGAGAATGGCTTTCAAAGAAGTAAGAGTGAACCTAGCCTTTACTACAAACAAGAAGGTAATGATATTCTAATTGTAAGTTTGTATGTTGATGACTTGTTGTATATGGGTAGCAGTTCTATGATGAAGGATGAATTCCAATTTTTCATGATGAATGAATTTGAGATGAAAGATTTAGGCCTTATGAAATATTTTTTAGGAATGGAGGTTTATCAAAGGGAGAATAAAATTTTTATTTGTCAAACAAGGTATGTTAAAGATATGTTGAAGAAACTTGATATGGCTGATTGTAAATCAATCTCCACTCCAGTTGCTCATGGAGTTGTGTTGTGTAGAGATGACGGTGCTGAAAGAGTTGATGAGACAATTTATAGAACTATTGTTGGAAGCTTAATGTTTCTAACTCACACAAGACCTGATATTGCTTACTTAGTTTCACTTATTTCAAGGTACATGGCAGAGCCATCAGAAATACATATGAAGGCAGCCAAAAGAATTTTGAGGTATGTGAAAGGCACTCTAGATTTTGGTATTCATTACTACACTTCTAAAAGGTTCAATCTTGTTGGTTTTAGTGATTTTGATTGGGGAGATAGTTTGGATGACTGAAAGTCAACATCTAGGAATTGTTTTTCTTTTGGTTTTGGTTTGATTACTTGGAGCTCAAAGAAGCAAAGTATAGTTTCCCTTCCTTCTACAGAAGCATAGTATGTTGCAGTCACTTCAGCAGGGACACAAGCATTATGGCTTAGAAAACTTCTTGAAGAAATTGGAGAGATTCAAGTTCAGTGCACAGTTATTTTTTGTTATAACATCAGTGCTATTAAATTGGCCAAAAATCCATTTCATCACAGTAGGACAAAACATTTTGATTTAGAGCATCATTTTATCCGAGATTTAGTGCAGATGAAGGTAGTAGAATTGAAATACATCAACACTAAAGAACAGTTGGCAGATATCTTCACGAAAGCAGTTGCAACAGATCAATTTTTGACACTCAGAGATCAGATTGTAAACCCTCTCAGCATCAAGGGGGAGTATGTTGGTAACTGATGCTGGATCACCCAGTCTCCTCTATGCATGCACGATTTAGACAATCATTTTGCCGTCAGTTTGAATTTAAACACTCAGTTAATAATTAATATTAGTCTCTGTTTTGTTTACATCAATCTTTCTTGGACAGCGAACAATACATGCATATTTGAAACTACTCTTAGACTACTGTGTATTTTTTAAACCTTTTTTTAGACTGCTGTTCAAACACCCCATTAAACTCCATTAAATTAAGCTTTCCTTATTATTAATAAGAGGTTTTGTACAGCGCTGCAAATTGAATGAAAAAACTGTTTTTTTTGTTAAGGCTGTAATCAGAATACAGTACTGTAATAAAAACAGAGTACTCTGCCTTCTTCACATTTAATATATGATTTGTGTTTATTATGTCTATTGATATTTGGTAAAGGATGTAAATGATTTAGCTATGTTCTTCTTGATATTTCTTTTCTCTATCATGATTAGTTAAGAGCTGTTTCAGAATTCACAAGCACGATGTTAGACTCCAAATGTCAAACGCAGATATAAATAATTAAAATGCAAGGTAGGTATCTTATGCATTCGTTTTATAAATTATTCGTTAATTGATTTACTTCACGAACACCTAAATTTCACATTGTATATGTTATCATTGTGCCTTTTGTGAACTGGTCGGGTATCCCTTCTAATTAGCAGGAGGACCCCTGCCTGTTTCCAGTCGTGGGGTTAGTCAATGATGGAAGCATAATTACGTGAGACAAACACCAAAGATTTGTCTCACGTTGATAAATGTTGATTGTGCAGTGGGAATGAAGCGGCGATGAAATGGTGGAAAGAATCAATGGATGGCCAGCTTTGCGCATTTTTTTTTCCGATTTTGGATATGTATGACCCGAGGATTTAAAATAATTTGTGCGTTAAATACTGTGAACGTGAAAAGCTAGCTACCCTAGGCCCAATTGGAATTCAGCCCCGGCAGTCTCAATTCCACGAATTTGCGTGTCCAAACCAGCAAATTTGGTAGAAAATACTTTTACTACTTGCGTATTTCATGACCCGTAACATGTGGTCCATATTATCCTAAAATAAAATAAATCAGAGATATAATATAACCCTCATCTTTGCGTTTTATTGGTGACAGGGAAAAATATTATTAGTATTTATTGATATTATTGTTTTCATCGAATAATATTATTTTGATTTTTTTGGTTAAGGCCAGCAAATAAATAAATGTTAGTAGGAAAAAAATCAAAATTAATTTATAATGTTTATTATACAGTTTTAATGTTTAATATTTTTGTTAATTACTTGTAAATAATGATTAATTTTATATCCTTTGTTTAATGAAATTGCAGTGATATATTTGAAGGCTTTATATATCAAGCCTTAGGGTATTCGCTATTCGATCTAACACATGTATTATATTAACTATAGGTCTAAATCTAATTAATGTTAGAAAGGTTATAAAGTTGTTGAATTAATGCAGCATGGCTATTCTCCACCACTTTCTTAAAGTCAAATATTGTATTGAACAACTGAACCTCCATATCATTGTTGGTTTGAGTAGAAGCAAGATTTTAGTAGTTTTCATAGCAAGGGAAGGTGTTATTCTGCAGTGACCATTAATTCCATCCCTCAACCCTAATTATTTTCAACTCAGCTATTTGTAAGTAGCTCCACACATTGCTTCATTGACTTTCCAACAACAATTACTAAAGACAATCATGGCACTTGTTTTTAAAAGCAATGTTAGAAATCGATTGGTGTGGTGTTATGGCTACATTAATATTTAGATAAAGGAGACCTCTACATCTTTGATTCTAAAGTTTTGTGTTAAGTTAATATGGCATGCAAATAATTTTTGTAAAACCTAAGTTTATTTTGTGAACATATCTTTTATATAACTAATAAAAGATTTACATTTTCATGTTTGAATATTAATCTCAATTAATATTAATCCATATTTTTGAATATATGATTAATCACATTGTTTTTTTCATGTCACAACTAATACTCAACGGAGTGGCCACCAGTATAAAATTTCATTCGTTCTATATCTCAATATAATTGATAAACTAAGTCAAGGTATAATAGTTCTTCATAATGTCCATGTGACCAATATCCCTTGGAAGATGGTTGCTAGGGCTTACAGTGATAAATATAGTTCCACCACAAACCACATCAGTATAGATACAATTATATAGAGTGATCACATTTAATCATACACAATGCATCCACATAGCCAAGGCCACATGTGCATATAGCCATCACATAGAATATTATAATCGTGTTAGACAACTTTGGTAGCCACATGGAACATGACAGGACTTATGACCTTTATGCTTTATTGGATTCATGATGGCTATATTATGATTGTTTCTGGGAACTTAGTAGCCAAGTGGATATGGTGGACCTATGATTTCTTTTACCTTCAATAGAACACTAATTTTCTTTTCTAACTTTGGGAGCCTTTTTATGAGCTTGCAACAATAAGTATTATGTTTATGGAAAGGTTTGCCAATTTTACATAGTATATTGTGTTAGAGATCCCCTTTATCTGAGCATTACATCAACGTGGTACTACAGTAAAAGGTTGCCAATGTTACTATTATAAATTAATATAGACGCATGTCAACCTAAAGGTAAGAGATCACACTATACATAATAGTAATTAATATCATTATGCTATATCTATATATCTATATTTACATGGGCTTAAAATAATAATTGAATACATTATTTGAATATTATAATTAAATATAAAAATATAGTAAAAATACTAATGTATTATTTTTTATATATAAATATTATTATAATTTAAAAAAATGTATTGTAATATTATATGTATATAAATAATTATTTATAATAATATATAAATAATACTTACTTCACATATCGATGGTAGTGGTAAGACACCAATCACTTAAACGTCCTGGATTTGAGAAGTAAACCTACTTTCCATAAAACATCTCCCAAAAAATTTATCCTATATATATAAATATAAATAATATCCCAAAAATTTCACTCAAATTAAATAATTTCACTCAATATATATATATATATATATATAAATTCTCATAACATCACATTAAATTTTAAAAAATTTACTCCTTTTAATATGTTATCTTAACTACTTATAACTAAAGTTTCAAGTTCTAACTCATTATACATTTCATGATATATAATGGATTATATAAATAAAGTTTCAAAATCTAAATAATCCTTATGTCAAGGGTGCAGCGGTGGGCCCCACTGCGAACGGTGCCGGCACATTTCTCTCCGAAGATGTCAAGCTTGCGTTAATCTGCTAGACTCGTGCCGATCGTGCTTTGAGTTATAAATGGGGCCAGTGGTGGGCTAGACTCCTTCCTGTGCAAGAAATTGTTGTTCCTGTAAGCTCGCTCCTCTGAACGTTGTGTTTCTTTGGTATGTGCATTCATATGCATTGTTATTATGAATATTTTTGTTGTAAAATTCTTACTCTTTTCTTAATCGTGGTTTGGTGCAGCTTTTAATGGTGAATCACCAACATCCCCCGCAGCATATGTTGGCCCTCTTCTTCACTCCCCCCCCCACAATCCAGGAAGAGCTTTTCGCTGCCATGTCTGCAACAGAGACTGCGAAAATTGCTGTTATTATCACTATTCTGATTGCTCATTCTGCGTGCATGTGACCTGCTATCAAATATCCTCCATCGGAGAAAGCCCGCTCAATTTTATTTCTGAGAGCCATAGTCAAAGGCTAATGGGCGGCCATATATTGCTCGGGAGCTCAGGCCCCAGTCCATTGGTGAGAAGATACCGTGATCCTTCTCTCAGATTTTATACTTTTTATCGGTCAAATTTGATTAACACCACGTCCTCTTTTCATTTACAGCAGCAGCAACGCCCACCATTACTATTACCATTACCATTACCAGCATATGGTATGATGAGTTCGCCAATGGGCTACCATATGCACGGGAGCTCAGGCCCCAATCATGAGAATATACAGTGATTCTTTTCTCAGATTTTCCACTTTTATCGGCCATCTTTGTTTAACAGCTTATTCTCTTTTCATTTGCTGCACCAGCAACATATGGTATCATGGGTTCGCTATTTCCATCTATGATGTGCCAGCTGCAGCAACGTCCGCCATTTGCATCTGTATATAATATCATGGCTAACATGGCGGGTCACATGGTTGTAGACCTAGGGCTGGGAACCATTTTTAACCATGGACTTGGAGATGGAGGTGGAGGTGTGTTGATAAGTGATGCATGCTGTCCACAACGATGGATGCTTTCCTCTCAGCATGCAATCCTCACCTCTCATCTGCAGTTCTCATCAACACATGACATGCTTCTATTTATAGTTTATTTTTATTTTTAATTCAGTTGTTAAATATTATTTTAACCAAACTGCAGTCTTTCTTTAGCGCAGCTAACAATGCATGACAAATGCATGTGTAGTTTGTAGGTTTTGCAATTATTTTTTTAGATTCTACGATGTTATAGCAATGTAATATTTTTTCTATAAAAATATCATTAATAAAGACTGTTATTCAGCGTGGAAATAAAGATTTCTGTGTGCTCTATTTTTTACTGAGTTTTATGCTCTTTTTCTTTTTCTTTTTTTTCTAATGTTATCTTATAATTTGTGGGTGTAGAAATTTGGTTTAGTTTTCAGATTCTACATTTGGTATTAGAGCAGGGATTTTTCTTTTGAGTTAAAGATTTAGTACTTAGAATTTTGCCAAAAATTTATCATGTCAAATCAGGGTATGCCGAGTCAGCTAGTTGGAATGCCCTCACAACAAATGATAAAACAGCTAAGAAGGAGGCTAAGAAGAAGAATGTTCAAGCCTTATTTCATATTCAAATAGCTCTAGATAAGAGCCTATTTTTACGAATCGCAGGAGCAAAGACAGTAGAGAATGCTTGGAAGACTCTAAAAGAAGCTTTCCAAGGTAGTGATCAAGTCAAAGTTGTCAAGTTACAGACATTGAAGAGAGAATTCGAGAATTTGAAGATGCAAGACACTGAAATTGTCAGTACTTATTATGTCAAAGTAAAAGATGTGGTCAATAAGATGGCTACACTTGGTGAAATTGTGAACAATGAGGTTGTGATCAAAAAGGTGTTGAGGACTCTCACACCAAGGTGGAACCATGTTGCCATAATCATAGAAGAAAGCAAGAATTTGTCTACCCTTCAATTTGATCATCTAGTTAGATCTTTGATGTCCCATGAAGAAAGATTGAGAGATTCATTTGGGGAAAGTGATGAGAAAGTGTTTTCCTCCAAATTACAAATCACAAAGAATGAAGATGCCAATAGCAGCATCAAAAGTAATCAAGGCCAAGGTAGAGGCCAAAATCAGAATTACTTAAGAGGAAATAGAGGCAGAGGTGGTTTTCGAAGAAGAGGTGGTTTCAGAGGAAGAGGTAGAGGCCAATTTGATAAAAGAAATATCCAGTGTTATCATTGTAATAGTATGGCCACTTTAATTATGAGTGTAGATTAAAAGAAGGTAATAATAGTAAAAATGTTCATTATGCTCAAGAAGGTGATGAGAATCCTCCAGATAATTTATTTTTATCTTATGACAAAGCTGAAAATGTTTTTAAAGATGTTTGGTATTTAGATTCAGGATGTTCTAACCACATGTCAGGGAATGAAATGTTTTAAATCCAAGATCAAGCTTGGTGATGACAAATCATTGGAGGTTGTTGTAAAAGGAGCTATGGAAATCCATACAAAATAAGGTATGAAGAGTGTTAAATACATTTATTACACTCCAAAGTTAAAGCATAATTTGTTGAGTGTTAGACAATTATGTGAGAAGAATTATAAAGTTGTATTTGAAAATCAACAATGTATAATTTATGATAAGAATCAAATAAATAGGGTGGTAATAGTTATGCCTATGACAAAGAATTGGATGTTCCCATTGAAGTTTGGTAAACATAATAAGAACCTTGTCAATATGGCATATGAGGATACAAGCTGGTTTGGCATCTCGGGTATGGGCATTTAAATTTTCATAGTTTGTAAATTCTAACATCAAAAGCATTAGTTTCTAGTTTTCCTAAGGTTGAAGAGCACAAGGAAGTTTGTGAAGGATGTGCTAAAGGAAAATATGCAAGAGAGAAATTTCCAAAACGTAATGCATGGAGAGCTCATTATCTACTCCAGTTAGTTCATTCAGACATTTTTGGTCCTATGTAGACAAAGAGTTTGAGTAAGTCATCATATTTCATTACTTTTATTGATGATTACTCACGATAGTGTTTGGGATTATTTTTTGAAGACCAAAGGTGAAGCTCTTGAGACATTCAAGAGGTTTAGATCCCTTGTAGAAAATGACAAAGGGTGCAAAATCAAATGCTTAAGGACTGATCGTGAAGGAGAATTTTGTTCAAAAGCCTTTCAAGGTTATTGTGATATGCATGGCATTAGAAGACAACTCACCACTACATACACACCTCAACAAAATGGTGTAGTTGAAAGGAAGAATCGTACAGTGGTGGAGATGGCATGAAGCATGCTACAAACAAAGGGATTAAAAAATTCTTTTTGGGGAGATGCATTTGCTATAGAAATAGATATTCTCAATTAGAGTCCCACTAGTGCACTTGACAAGATGACTCTGTATGAAGCCTAGTATGAGAAAAAGCCAAATGTTAATTATTTTAAAGTTTTTGGTTACTTAGCCTATGTTCATGTTCCTGATCAAAAAAGGCAAATGTTAGATCCCAAAAGTGAGTCATGTATTTTTGTTGGATATAGTGAGGAAAGTAAGGCTTACAGGTTATATAATCCTCTCACTAATAAGCTTATTGTGTCAAGAGATGTAATTTTTGATGAAGGGGGAGTTTATGGTCATCAAAAAGGCCATATGGAGAAGTCAAAATCTGTTTTAAATGAAGTTATTATTGATGATATTGATCATGGGCAGCCCACTAATATTTCTGTTCTAAGTGCTACAAATCCACCAAGTAACCCCTCATCTAGTTGTTCAATTCTAAGTGTATGTCCAGATTCAAGTGCTAGTTCTACAAGGAAGGCAAGAAGATTGAGTGACATTTATTAAAGGAGTTCAAATAAAGCACATGGAGAAAATCCAAGAGGTGAGACATTTAATTTTTTTTTACTTACCAAGGCTGATTTTGAACCATCATGTTTTGAAGATGCATATACTAATGAGGTTTGGATGCAAGCAATGCAAGAAGAGATGGATTCCATTCATAGGAATGACACTTGGGAGCTTACAAAGCTTCCACATGACAAGAAAAAGATTGGCACCAAATAGGTCTACAAGACTAAGTGTAATAGTTATGGAAGTGTTGAAAGGCATAAGGCGAGATTAGTTGCTAAAGGCTTCACACATAAGTATGGCATTGATTATGAAGAGACATTTGCACTAGTAGCAAGATAAGAGACCACTGGAATGTTGATTTCATTAGCAGCTCAAAAAAATTGGAGCATCCATCATATGGATGTGAAAAGTGTCTTCTTAAATAGGTACTTAGAAGAAGTATATGTGGAACAGCCACAAGGTTTTGAAGTGCAAGGAAAATAAAATCATGTCTACAAGTTGAAGAAGGCTTTGTATGGCCTCAAACAAGCACCAAGAGCATGGCATGCTAGGATTGATGGATATTTTCAAGAGAATGGCTTTCAAAGAAGTAAGAGTGAACCTACCCTTTACTACAAATAAGAAGGTAATGATATTCTAGTTGTAAGTTTATATGTTGATGACTTGTTGTATATGGGTAGCAATTCTATGGTGAAGGATGAATTCAAAGTTTCCATGATGAATGAATTTGAGATGAAAGATTTAGGTCTCATGAAATATTTATGTTTATCAAAAGGAGAATAAAATTTTTATTTTTCAAACAAAGTATGCTAAAGATATGTTGAAGAAATTTTATATGGTTGATTGTAAACCAGTCTCCACTCCAGTTGCTCATGGAGTTGTGTTGTGTAGAGATGATGGTGATGAAAGAGTTGATGAGACAATGCATAGAAGTATTTTTGGAAGCTTAATGTTTCTAACTCATACAAGACTTGATATTGCTTATTCAGTTTCACTTGTTTCAAGGTACATGGTAGAGCCATCAAAAATACATATGAAGGTAGCGAAGAGAATTTTGAGGTATGTGAAAGACACTCTAGATTTTGGTATTCATTACTACACTTCTAAAAGTTTCAATCTTGTTGGTTTTAGTGATTCTGATTGGGGAGGTAGTTTGGATGACCGAAAGTCAACATCTAGGAATTATTTTTCTTTTGGTTCTAGTTTGATTACTTAGAGCTCAAAGAAGCAAAGTATAGTTGCCCTTTATTCTACAGATGCAGAGTATGTTGCAGTCACTTCAGCAGGTACACAAGCATTATGACTTAGAAAACTTCTTGAATAAATTGGAGAGATTTAAGTTCAGCCCACAGTTATTTTTTGTGATAACATTAGTGCTATTAAATTGGCCAAGAATCTAGTCCATCACAGTAGGACAAAACATTTTGATTTAAAGCATCATTTTATTTGAGATTTAGTGCAGATGAAGGTAGTAGAATTGAAATATATCAACACTAAAGAACAGTTGGTAGATATCTTCATGAAAGCAATTGCAACAGATCAATTTTTTACACTCAGAGATCAGATTGTGAGCCTCTCAGCATCAAGGGGGAGTATGTTGATAAGTGACGCATGCTGTCCACAATGATGCATGCTTTCCTCTCAACATGCAATCCTCACATCTCACATGCAGTTCTCATCAACGCATAAGATTCTTTTATTTATAGTTTATTTTTATTTTTAATTCAGTTGTTAAACATTATTTTAACCAAACTGTTGTCTTTCTTTAGCGCAGCCAACAATGCATAACAAATGCATGTGTAGTTTGTAGGTTTTGCAATTCTTTTTTTAGATGCTACGATGTTACAGCAATGTAATATTTTTTCTATAAAAACATCATTAATAAACACTGTTATTCAACCTGCAAATAAAGATTTCTGTGTGCTCTGTTTTTTCCTGAGTTTTATGCTCTGTTTTTTTTTAATGTTGTTATCTTATAATCTGTGGGTGTAGGAATTTGGTTTAGTTTTCAGATTCTACAAGGTGGAAATTGATTGGACAATACTGGTTGATTTCGTTGACACTATCGGGTCTATGCTTGGCTTTTGAATCTTTTTAATGTGTGGGGTAGATATTACTGGCAACATGGTCTTCGGAAATATGATTTCCAACCATTTTATTTGTGAGGTGTATTTGTGTGTGTGTTTTGGGTGTTGAACATGAAAGATGCTTAAGCCATGATAACGGCGCTTTTTTTAATCATACTCTTGGAGGGTTATATATATATAGATTTAGATTTTAGACACTTTCTTTAAGAGAGATTTGGTTTGGATTTTGATTCATTTACATTCGTCTGATAGATATTATTGTCTACATGGTTTTCTGGTTGGAAAAATGACTTACAACTCTTGGACGGTTTGATAAGTCAATTATAATTATACATGTTATCATTTAGACACACTTTTCTTCCATGATATTGGGATTTTTTAGGCTTTTATTGGTGGAGTATGTATTTGTGTTTTTTATTTTTAGAAATATGTTTATATTTATCAAAGATTTTTTTCTGAAAAAATTGTGTAAGAAATTTTTATTGGTATATCAAATCCGATAAACCATCGTTAAGATGAGACACTGAAAATGGTTCATAAAACGCGATTAACAAATTTTCTTAGATTTTCCATTATGAACTTTAGAATTACGATCTCCTTTATATTTATATTTTCAATCAAAATTATATCTGTTATCTTGCTATACTGTGTCTAGGAGGCAGGGAACTATACCGCACATATTTGATAGTGTAATTGAAATATGGTCTGTAAATTTTAGTTTCTTTTTGCTTTTTAGAAAATTATTTTCTGATATTAATATTTGTTGTGAAGGTTTGTTTGAAATGAAAAATGAAATATAGTGGTTCTAATTATATCCCCAAGATCTAATAGTCTCTGAACTGTTATTTCATTAACAATGAAAAAATGATTATAAATCCCTAATATTTTCTGTCATTTTTATGTTGTGTGTTTTGAGTGTTGTATCTTTTCCTGCACCTGCTTAGTGGTAATCAGTTTGACATAAACCCCTTGAACACCCAAATTGGATGCAGTGGCTGAAAAATAAAGCGGTCACAAATTCCCTCTCGGCAGCTTTCATGAATTTTTGTATTATGAAACAACTGTCAGCAAATTTCTTCGTTCTTTCAAACTAGAAGATGGCGCAATTGTTGAAGTTCTAAACGAAGGTAAGGATGTTGTAACACATTAATGCGAGTACTCAAAAGTTTAATTTTTTACTTTATATATTTGTATGGTTGGATCGGTTTGGAAATGACTGCAGGATTGTATCTGGAATATGGAAAATTCGACCTTGAATGGTACACACAATCTTCTGTGAAAACGTTGATCAAGCTCTGTTAATCTACTCTTCTTGCTTGGATCCTTAGCACCCGTGACGACCGAAAGCTAGGGCAGCGTTTGTAATAGTGCAGTTGTGCCTCAGATTGTGTACTTTGTTTTTCTGCTTCAGATGATAGCAGGGATTAAATTTATTCTGCACTGACATCTTCCACTAACAAGAAGTGCTTCAGCTTCAAATTTCAATGGTAAGAGGTTTTAATTTGGTTAACGCAGTTACAAACAGTTCAAGCAGATAATGCGCAGCTGTGACTCAGATTTAAAGCATATATTGTGTACTTTGCTTCTCCGCTTCAAATGACAGCAGGGATGGATTTTATTGTGCACCGACTTCTTCCACTAACAAGAAGTGCTTCGTCTTCAAATTTCAATGATAAGAGGATTTAATTTGTTTTACGCAGTTGCAAACAGATCAAGCATATATTGTGCATTTATCAAGCATACATTGTGTACTTTGTCTCTCTGTTGAAAACGGCAGTCTGCCCAAATTCTGTTCACAAGCTTATGTGATTATAAGGCCTTGTCCTAGAATTAAAACAGGTCAACACTTATGTGGCATTTTAGACCTTTCTTTTCACTTAAGAAGCACTGGAAACAAGAAGTTGACCATAGACTTCCTCTGCCTTCTTTCCGCCATTACTCACATATTCATTAATGGTAGTTGTGGTCCCATAGACCCTTTTGTGTTCGTGCACATTATTAGAATCTATCTTCACACGCTTAAAAAATTGGTTATACAGCCTGGTCATTGTCCTCACCATAACTTAAAAATTGGGGATGTCCTCAGAACCAAATACTATTTCTTTGTTCTCCTCTCCTTATCCCTTCATTCTTCTTCTCTTTGAACCCAAATCTTCAGTACGATTTCCCCTTGTTTCGTGCAAAGCCAAGTATTGCACTTGCATACCTTATTTCCGCGCTTCTCATTACCTCTGGCATGGCCTTTTAGAAAAGAAGATCAATGAATTCCCAAACCGGTAAAAATCCACACAACCCCTCTGGTTAAAAATCCGTTCAGCTTCTTGATCACACTCACAGAACTGTAAGAGCTGACCCTTATTATTGTAGAAGAAAAAGAAAGTTTAGAGATAGACGTGCATCCCATCATTCTTCATAAATGAATCCAAATAGCCCACAAAAAAAAAACTCTATGGAAGAGAATCTTCGTGATGGTAACAAGGGAGACAAAATCATCAACCCTAATCCACCTACTGTTTAAATCAGAATGTCAGGGAATCAGTGATTCGCCCATGTCCTTCGAGCTTGACCAATCTGCTGGTCGTTCCAAACCCAACTATGCTTTCCATCATTCCACATGATCCCCTTGAGAGGGTTCTGCATCATGCCCCTACCTTTTATCCTCACCTGGCCATTGCAGGTCACCCGGGTGCTACAGTCAAACACCCCATATTGGGTCATCTTTTTCTAGGGGCACTGTCGATTTTAAAACGATGTGCCGAATGCAACCCCGTCAATTGTGGCTGATAAGCACCTTGGGAATCAACCCGAATGCCCCCTGAAAGCCCGAAGCTATCACAGGGTGAAATGTAGATGAAGGACGATTCACAACTTGAGGCCTCTCATTGCAGATTCAGGAGGACTGGACCGGGTAACAATATAGATTGTAACTACCAATGCATAGATTCCAGTAACTATGATCTATACTGCTTTAGAACTCAGACTCAACAACATTTTAACCAGTAACGTACACAATTTCTTTTCGATGATTTATCTATATTTTTATTTTCTTCACCAATTTCTAAGAATCAATCAACATCAATTGACAGGGGACCTGCACGAGACTCAGACTCAAATTGAAGTGGCATTTATGCACTTGATCTTTCGAAGGGAAAGGAATAACATTTACGCGAACAAAAATAGAGTTTATGGTAGGAAATAGCCCGTAGTTATCTAGAGACATGTGGGTATGGGTACCAATATAGGGACGGAGATTCAATTCAAATCAGAGTACGAATAAATAAATAAGGGTACCTATTTTATATATAAATGTAGTTCCTATACTGGAGTTTCTGAAAGGAATGAGCCCTGAATTACTGCTCAACACTCGTGATAGCCAGCTCAATATTCTACATTGTTTGATATTTTCCTGAGTATATTTGGTAAGTCAGAAACTAATATTCTTATAAATCAAGTATGCTATTTATCACAAATTATTTATCATGAACACCTTCCTGCTCTTTACAATTTACAATTTTGCATGCTTTAGCAAATTGCCATTTGGCTCGTATATTGTCTTTACACTGTGCAGTGGGCTCACTAATTCGAACTACAAAGAGTTGAGCCAGTTATATGATAAGTACAGAGATCAAGGTGTTCCTTTACTCTACATTTACCGGTTGTGTAGAAATTTTAGTTTCTCATTGTGTAAAGTTTCGCAAGAATTATGTATGGTGTTGGCGGACGTGGACTTCCAGCTGGACATCAGTAATCTCCCCTGCCACCGTAGCACAACTACTCCAACTAGCACACTTACTCCATTCTTCTTCCTTCTTCTACTTTCCTCTTCTGAGCTTGGCGTAACCTGGAAGCTTCTTCCGATACTTGGAAATTATGCTCTGTTTTTTGGCTTGATGTATGTGAAAAAGACAGCAGCGAAGCTATTGAAGTCTGTATGTGAAAAAAAACAAATGGATGCAACCTGCGCACCTCTACTGGCATAGAGGATAAGAGATTTGTATTTATTCAGTCATCATACTAATGAAATATATCAATTTCTGAGTTTGAGTTCTGTGTTTATTTTGTTGTTTGTTTATTTGTTTTCAATCTGTAGAATTTTAAATAAAATTAAATCACAGTTAAATATATGCAATATTTATAATATAGAAGAAATAAGAAATGTGAAAATAAAAAAAAATTCTTTAAATTATTGGAATCATTCTCCTATTCCTTGAAAATAAAGATCAATTACAATGTATTAATAGAATTGCATGTGAACATGCTTTTCAAATTATTAAATAAAATATTTTAAATTTATCTAAATAATAATTTGCATGTAATGTCAACTAAAACTAACTTTAGCCTTTCTAAGGGTTTATTTTTTCTAAAAATATATTAACTAAAAATTAATTGTCTAAATTTAGCTCCACAAAAACTGTTCATGCAAATTAAATTTACACTAATAGTCTAAAAATAGAACTGAGTGAACTGCACTTCAGCATCACTTTTCAACGTACTCTCCCTTGATGTTGACAGGGCTCACAATTTGATCTCTGATTTTCAAAAATTGATCCTTTGTAACTGTCTTAGTGAAGATATTTGCTAACTATTTTTTAGTGTTGATGTATCTCAATTCTACTACCTTCTTTTGCACTAAATCTTGGATAAAATGATGTTTTAAATCAAAATATTTTGTCCTGCTGTGATGGACTGGATTCTTGGCCAATTTAATAGCACTAATGTTATCACAAAAAATAACTGTGGGTTGAACTTAAATATCTCCAATTTCTTCAAGAAGTTTTCTAAGTCATAATGCTTGTGCACTTGCTGAAGTGACTACAACATACGTTGCTTTTGTAGAAAAAATGGCAACTATACTTTGCTTTTTTGAGCTCCAAGTAATCCAACCAGAACCAAAAGAAAAACAATTCCCAGATGTTGACTTTTGGTCATCCAAACTACCTCCCCAATCAAAATCACTAAAACCAACAAGATTGAACGTTTTAGAAGTGTAGTAATGAATACCAAAATCTAGAGTGTCTTTCACATACCTCAAAATTCTTTTGGTTGCCTTCATATGTATTTTTTATGGCTCTGCCATGTACCTTGAAACAAGTAAAACTGAATAAGCAATATCAGGGCTTGTATGAGTTAGAAACATTAAGCTTCCAATAATACTTCTATATGCTGTTTCATCAACTCTTTTAGCACCATCATCTCTACACAACACAACTCCATGAGCAATTGGAGTGGAGATTGGTTTACAATCAACCATATCAAATTTCTTCAACATATCTTTAGCATACTTTGTTTGACAAATAAATCATTGATTCTCCTTTTGATAAACCTTCATTCCTAAAAAATATTTCATAGGGCCTAAATCTTTCATCTCAAATTCATTCATCATGGAAACTTTGAAATCATCCTTCATCATAGAAATGTTACTCATATACAACAAACCATCAACATACAAACTTACAATTAGAATATCATTACCTTCTTTTTTGTACTAAAGGGTAGTTTCACTCTTACTTCTTTGAAAGTCATTCTCTTAAAAATATCCATAAATTCTAGCATACTATGCTCTTGGTGCTTGTTTGAGGCCATACAAAGCCGTCTTTAACTTGTAGACATGATTTTATTTTTTTTGCACTTGAAAACCTTGTGGCTGTTTCACATATACTTGTTCTTCTAAGTACCCATTCAAGAAGGCACTTTTCACATCGATATGATGGATGCTCCAATTCTTTTGATTTGCTAATAAAATCAACATTCTAATGGTCTCTTGTCTTGCTACTGGTGCATATGTCTCTTCATAATCAATGCCTTACTTCTGTGTGAAGCCTTTAGCAACTAATCTCGCCTTATACCTTTCAACACTTCCATCATTGTTACACTTAGTATTGTAGACCCATTTGGTGCCAATCTTCTTCTTGTCATGTGGAAGCTTTGTAATCTCCCAAGTGTCATTCATGTGAATAGAATCCATCTCTTCTTGCATTGCTTGCATCCAAACTTCATTAGTATATGCATCTTCAAAATATGATGGTTCAAAATCAGCGTTGGTAAGTAAAGCAAAATTCAATGTCTCACCTCTTGTATTTTCTTCATGTGCTTGATTTAAACTCCTTAGATAAATGTCACTCAATATTCTTACCTTCCTTATAGAACTAGGACATGAATCTAGACTTACACTTGGAATTGAACAACTAGATGAGGGGTTACTTGGTAGATTTGTAGCACTTGGAACAAAAATATTATTGGGCTACCCATGATAAATATCATCCATAATAACTTTATTTTTAATAGCTTTTGAATTCTTTATATGGCCTTTTTGATGACCATAAGCTCCCTCTTCATCAAAATTCACATATCTTGACATAATAAGCCTATTAGTGAGAGGATTATATAACCTGTAAGCCTTACTTTCCTCACTATATCCAACAAAAATACATGACTCACTTTTGGGATCTAACTTTGTCTCTTTTGATTAGGAACATGAGCATAGGCTAAGTAACCAAAAACTTTGAAAAAATTAACATTTGGCTTTTTCTCATACCAGGCTTCATACGAAGTCATCCTATCAAGTGCACTAGTGGGACTGCGATTGAGAATATATACTGTTGTAGCAACTGTATCTCCCCAAAAAGAATTGCTTAATCCCTTTGTTTGTAGCATGTTTCGTGCCATCTCCACCACTGTACGATTCTTCCTTTTAGCTACACCATTTTGTTGAGGTGTGTATGAAGTGGTGAGTTGTCTTCTGATGCCATGCATATCATAATAACCTTGAAAGGATTTTAAACAAAATTCTCCTCCATGATCAGTCCTTAAGCATTTGATTTTGTACCCTTTTTCATTTTCTACAAGGGCTCTAAACCTCTTGAATGTCTCAAGAGCTTCACCTTTGGTCTTCAAAAAATAAACCCAACACTGTCATGAGTAATCATCAATAAAAGTAATGAAATATGATGACTTACCCAAACTCTTTGTCTGCATAGGACCACAAATATCTGAATGAACTAACTGGAGTGGATAATGAGCCCTCTATGCATTGTCTTTTGGAAATTTCTATCTTGCATGTTTTCCTCTAGCACATCCTTCACAAACTTCCTTGTGCTCTTCAACCTTAGGAAAACTAGAAACTAATGCTTTTGATATTAAAATTTTTAAACTATTAAAATTTAAATGCCCATACCTGAGATGCCACAACCAACTTGTATCTTCATATGCCATATTGACAAGGTTCATGTTATGTTCACCAAACTTCAATGAGAACATCTTATTCTTTGTCATAGGCACAACTATTACCACTCTATTTCCTTGATTCTTATTATAAATTATACATTGTTGATTTTCAAATACAACTTTATAATTCTTCTCACATAATTGTCTAACACTCAACAAATTATGCTTTAACTTTGGAGTGTAATAAATGTCTTTAACACTCTTCATACCTTCTTTTGTATGGGCTTCCATAGCTCCTTTTGTAGCAACCTCCAATGATTTATCATCACCAATCTTGATCTTGGATTTAAAACTTTCATCCATTATAAAAAAAAATTTCTCATTCCTTGACATGTGGTTAGAACATCCCGAATCTAAATACCAAACATCTTTAGAAATATTTTCATCTTTGTCATAAGATAAAATTAATTATCTGGAGGATTCTCATCACTTTCTTGAGCATAATGAACACTTTTATCATTATTACCTTATCTACATAATTAAAGTGGCCATAATTGTTACAATGATAACACTAGGTATTTCTTTTATCAAATCAGCCTCTACCTCTTCCTCTGAAACCACCTCTTTTTCGAAAACCACCTCTACCTCTATTTCCTCTTGAGTAATTCTATTTTGACCTCTACCTTGGCCTTGATTACTTTTAATGCTACTATTGACATCTTCATTCTTTGTGATTTATAATTTGGAGGAAAAAGATTTCTCATCACTTCCCCAAATGAATCTCTCAATCTTTCTTCATGAGACATCAAAGATCCAACTAGATGATCAAATTGAAGGGTAGACAAATTATTTCTTTCTTCTATGATTATGGCAACATGGTTCCACCTTGGTGTGAGTGTCTTCAACACTTTTTTTATCACAGTCTCATTGTTCAAAATTTTACCAAGTGTAGCCATCTTATTGACCACATCTTTTACTCTGACACAATAGGTACTCACACTTTCAGTGTCTTGCATCTTCAAATTCTCAAATTCTCTCTTCAATTTTTGTAACTTGACAACTTTAAATTGATCACTACCTTGGTAAGCTTATTTTAGAGTCTTCCAAGCATCCTCTGTTGTCTTTGCTCTTGAAATTCATGGAAATAGGATCTTATTAGAGCTATTTAAATATGAAATAAGGCTTGAACATTCTTCTTCTTAGCCTCCTTCTTAGTTGTTTTATCATTCACTGTGAGGGCATTCCAATCAGCTAGTTCTACATAACCCGATTCAACAATCCCCCACAAATATTTTTCTATCAAAAAGTCATCATTGTGATACATCAATAATTATACTCATGTCCATCAAATTCTAGAATGGGCAAGGAGTTAGAATTTGACATGATAAATTTTTGGCAAAATTCCAACTACTAAATCTTTAACCCAAAAGAAAAAAACTTGCTTTGATACCAGATGTAGAATTTTAAATAAAATTAAATCACAACCAAATATATGCAATATTCATAATACAGAAGAAATAAAAATTTCAAAAATAAAAAATACTTCTTCAAATTATTGTAATCATTCTCCTTCTCCTTGAAAATAAAGATCAATTACAATGTATTAATAGAATTGCATGTGAACATGATTTTATAATTATTAAATAAAATATTTTAAATTTATCTAAATAATAATTTACATGTAATATCAACTAAAACTAACTCTAGCCTTTCTAAGGCTTTATTTTTTCTAAAAATATATTAACTAAAAGTTAACTGTCTAAATTTAGCTCCACAAAAACTGTTCATGCAAACTAAATTTACACTAATAGTTTAAAAATAGAACTGAGTGAACTACACTTTACCACCACTTTTCAACAAATCCCTTATTTTTCTGAGCAGTTAGCTTTTTAAATATTTGGCATTGGAACAAACTGTGTGATGTTTGTTTCTATCATATGGCACTGTCTAAGTGAAAGGAAAGGAGATCATCTTAATCTGTATTTGGATTTTTTTTTCAATATAGTGGTTTTATATCGCAATATTTTTCAGTCATAAAGATAATAATATTTCAAAGCAATAGAGTTACATAAGTTATCCTTAGGTAGCTAGTGGAAACCATTGTTCAGCTTCACACAATTAATTGAATAGATGCAAATGCGTAAAATAGTTATTAATTTTTTTTCCCTCAATTAATAAATTTAAAGGATCCCTAACTATTTTATTAAACCAAAAAGACTATTTTATTAACTCAAAAAAAACTAATGATTACATAAAATCAAAAGAGGCTCAAGACAGCCAAAGATGACCAAAACCAAACCAAGTCGGACAAGCCAAAGATAAAACAAGATCAATACGTTGAAGAAACAACCGGTGAAAACCAAAATAAAAGTAACTCAGGGCTAAAAGTGTCATCACCATGCCGTCCATGTTCCAGATAGACCTAAACCAACATGGTGATTAGGCTTGACCGCCAAAGTAAAATAGTTATTATTACTTGCAAGTTGCAAAATTGATCAGGGAGACAAGAGCTAGATACTGATGAAGAGAGCAAGGAAGTAGCATTCACTTACTTCAAATCTGAGTTCCTTGTATTTAATAAGTTTGTCCCTTATACTATATTCCCATCTATCTCTACTAATTGATATTTTGATCTTTTTTATTGACTTAACATAGATTATTTGCATTTTACTTGTGAAAATGGATCATAAATGCTTGGAAATCAATTATTTAATGTAGGCTCATAAGAACCTACAGGGTAACAAATTGTTATCATATTATTGTTTCTTTGGCTGTAGTTGGGAAATAAAATATAAAAATGTTATGGTGAGATTGTACAATAACAATATATGTTTATTTAATCAAATAAACTGTAAAACCCTGACTGTTGGCTATTTGTATTTGGTCCCATGCTGAGTTAATGGTTAAATTTTAGCAAGAGCTTGGAGAACGATGGGAGAGTTTGTACGAAAATTTATAAAAGTTTGTAAGTACAAAGTGCAGAAGCTACCTGAAATGCTTATACAATTTGTGCAAAGGTTGTAAAATGCAATGGTTTGTAATTATAGGTACAGAGGACTATTTTTATGTACACCTATAGAAGACCATTTTTGAGAAAGTTGTGCATAAGGTAAGATGTGATTGTGGTTGTTTTTAGTTATATAAACTTGGGTAAGAGTTAAAAAATATTAAAATTGATAAAATTATACTATAAATATAATTTTTAAGAGATAAAATCTCTATTTTGAGAAATTGACATATTGGAGCAACAACTAGGTCTAGAGACCTAAAAACTTAAAAAGATGCAATTTTAGAAAGAGAGTTCAATCTCTTACAGACCTATAGTTGGTTAATTTATTTTAAGTTTTGACACCTAAATAAATCCTTGAGTTTTCCTAAGACTTATCCAAAATATCTTAAAGAATATTTTTAAAAAGAAGGAAATTAAATTTGAGAGATTGGTAACTAGTTAAGAATATACCTAATGAGTAATTGTTTGGTTTAAAAGAAGATTGTTTGAGAGGGGATTTTGAATTGAGTTGAGAACAAGAGTGGATAAGTGAGGTTGTAATTCATCATGATCTTATATAATATGAATATTAATTTCATATCCTTATTAAACATAGAAGATCAAACTATGCATTAGGTGGTATTAGGGGATGATAAAGGGTTTTGGCCAAAGATGGATCATTGTCTCATGAGTGAATATTTTGTTTCAATTTAGTAAGGTTGCCTTTTATCAAACTAAATAAAGTATAGTAAATGTTAATCATAAGTTCATCCTCCAAGTTTATCAAAGATAAAGATGCAAAGATGAAGAAGTAGACCATATACATGATCACTAAAAGGAGTTGAGTACAAAAGAGGTATTGATAGAGATTACTCAAGAGGTGAGGAAAAATATAAAATAACAAGAATCATAGAAGGCATACAAGAAGTAGGCCTAGTTTCAAGAAAAGCTAGTCAAAAAGGCATTAGATCTAGGTGAAGGTGAAAGATCAGGCAACTTATAAGTATAGTTATCTGAGTGATAAATTTGCAGGGATTTATTAATGATTTTATATCTTTGCATTATATAAGTTTGAACATGATTGGGTATGGGTTTTAAGTGATATTAAATTGTGTTAATATCAATCAAAAATTGGTAAATGGGTGATGATAAATGGAAAATAGATAAGAGTTTCATTAGTCATTTCTACTACACATAATGAACTAAAAACTTTAATTTAAAAAAATATGGGAGATACGAGACATATATCATTGAAAAGAATAATGTTTTAATCCTCATTTGTGTACAACATTAAATATGAGATCAGATAGATAATAGTTTGGAAGATCAAAACAACACTATACAATAACATTTTAAATTAAAATTGAATGTAAATTAGATAGATTTCATGATAAGCATACAATATAGCCACATGTGTATAATGTCAATAATACATAGATTATCGTGATAGGCATAAAAAAATTACATCTACCAAAATAGTATCTGATATTGGATGAATGCCATATACACATATATAATGCCAAAAATGTGTAAATTGCTATATAGGCATTAAAAAAACACATCTCATATAAGACATCCTACTCATCAAATAGCCTCCCTCTCTTTTCTTTCCTAGAGAGACTTTCCCTGGGATGCCTTGCTAGTAGATGGAGAACCCTCTAATGCCTTGGATTTCTCCAAGGTCTAAATGTGGGTCCTACACTCATAGCTCCCTTGCAGTTGAACCTATTCAATACAAGTATTTTTACAAAATTAACATAAAATACATTGAACTAATTTTTAAGAAATTAATTTTAAACTACAATTAAAAATTATTTAAACTTTGCACTTAATACAAGCTCGTGGTCCTACTCAATCTATTTTTTATGCTCAAGCAAGTCAATGGTAGTCTCAACTATTTGAATAAGCATCTAAAATACAAGAAAAACATGAGAAATTGCCCTACTAATCATCTAACTAGGAGTATCAGATGTCATAGGCCAACCCTACATACACAATACATTAACATAAGTTATATTTTCCCCAAGTACGTAGTAAAATTATTAAAACAAGTATATTTTTACAATTCAAAATTAAAAGTTAATATATACCTCTATCAATGCCTATGCATATGACATTGTAGTAATAATGTTTATGTTTGTCTCAGCTCACAGAGATTGAGGAGTTTCTACTTGAGCCATCAACTGTTCATGTAAATAAGGTCTCACTTACTTTTTTATAAAGTATCAAATATATATATGAAAACTTTTTCTCAATGTAAAACAAGATATGTATAACAAAATTTTCTCAATGTAAACCAAGATATATATGGCAATGTATTTCAATGTGCATATCATGAAAAGAAAATGTAAACCAAGAATCATGGAAGTGTAATTGCTATATAACATGCAATGGCCAAGAATATAAATTAGTTTACATGTTGGAGGTAGTATAAAATTTTTAATACATTTAAGAAGTGTGAGTGGAAGAGTAGGAAGTGGAAAGAATAGTAGCACTTCGAGAAGGTAAAGTTAGGGAGAGAAAAGGAATAAGAGACATATCAAGAACTTTGTCCTTACATGTCAAGCTTATTTGGATATAGTAAAATGTAAATAAGTGAATAAATATTTTATGATCAATCATGTGTTATTGATATCTCTATTCATAGAAGACTCAAGTCAGTAGTCTACAGGTTCAAAGTGGTGAAAACCAAGTTTCAATACTTTGTCTTCAGGCATAGTTAGAAAAAGGAGAACATAGTCATTTTAAAGTGTCATTATAAAATGAGTGAAATATGAGTAAGGGATAAAGGAGATATATGAAATTAATGTAAACACATTGAAATTCTTGATACTATTGAGAAAATGCAAATACATAGGAAAACTATATACAGCCCAGTTAGTAATAGTTCTGAGTTTGCATAGTTATAAAGAAAGACCCTATAGAGTTCTTGGAAATAAAGTTGAGGATTTAAAGTATTTTTAATATTGTGGGATATTTTTTTCATGTGTGTGATTCTTTGAATTTATCTCAATTTAAGGTAAAGGGTCTTAAGGGTTTATTTTGTCCTATTTGTTGACATAGTCATGTTGGAGGGGTGCAAATATTCTATAAAATAACATGTTGGGAGTGATTTAGTATTAAGAAAGGAAAATTAATAGTTTAATAATATGTGTGGGGTAATTTCATATCTATTTCAAGCCTTAGAATATTTTATAAGGGTCAAAATTTAATACTAGATCTTTTACTATCCTCTTAGGTAGGTGTAGAACTGAGACAACACAAGTTAGGGTTTGAGAATATGAGATAAAAAGTGATTTAATTAATGAAAAGTCATTAAAAATTTTAAACATGTGTATTTATATATAAGGAAGAGGATTTTAAAGGTTAAAATTTTATTTGAGTTTGTATGGTATAGTTTCACAGTTAGTAGCCTTAAATTAGGCATAGGAAACCTAATTAGTCATAAGGGGTGTTGAGTTAGGTGTTCTCAAAAGAGAGTTAAATTATGAAAGTCCTTACATGAGAGATGTGATGTAAAGGGGTACATGAATGTGGGTTTTGTTTTTTTGATATTTTTAGTTAATTCATAACAAGGAGTTTTGCCTCAAAAAAAGGCTAGTAGAAGAAAGGCATCAAAGAGGAAAGAAGAGTTAAGTGAAGAGTTAAAGCTTAAGGGTTGTGTGGAATGGTTGGATACATAAAATGAGATGTAATTGAGTAGGTAGATGGTCTTATGAGTATTTTGGAAAGACAAAATCAAAGTATCATGTAGACCTATGAAAACACATAAGAAGATTGTAAAGAACAGAACAAGGATAAAGAGAGAGAACATGAAAATAGAGTATGAACTAAGGAGTTTGATGATAAAAAGAAATATTATATAGGTAATTGATTAGTAAAATTAATTCAACTAGATAAGGAGGAATAAAAGAATACGAGGAGGCTTAATATCCATTGAGTAGATAAGAGTGAATAAGAAAGACCCAATAAATGCAAAGTGATAAAAGAGATAAAGAGGTTGAAGACAAAAGACAAAGAAAAACAAGAAAAGACAAGATTTGGGTATTTGGTAGAGGTGTGTGTGTGTTTCCATCCATATAAAGGAAGCTTGTTAGAACCTATGCATCAATATACTTGATAGATACATTTAACTTAAACTTAGAAGGCAAATATACATATACTAAATGTACATAAAACATAAGATTAAATCAAAATTATATCTCTATATAAGTAAAAGGTGTCATCTTAATAGAGATAGATACAGTAGTGGATGGTCCATTAATTAGATCTGAAAATGTAAATAATGGCTACATCAAATCAAACGCTGCAAATGTTGACTATGATGATGACAACACCATCACCTCCTGTAACATTAAAAATAACGTATATATTATTCAAATTTTATGTAAATTAATTGTTATCTAAATTAAATTTAAAAGTATAAATTAAAATTAATATGACATTTATATAAAATATACTTGCATTTATGTAGTGGTTGATGTTTGCGCACCAAATGTGCATGCCAAAACTTGTCACTCATAAGAATATTATCCAATCCCTATAAACCACAAATTCCATCATCATCATAAGGTCTATTTCACATACCTCCATAATATCTGCAAGGGTATAGTCAAGTATGCACACTAGGTGGCATAACTCTTTCATTGATCTATGAGAGCTTATTCGTATGTTGAACAAGTGTATCAGTGAGTGAACTAAGGGCATATAGATTATTGATTTCCATGACCTGTTAAACTAAAAAAGGAAACTAAGTTTCAAGTGGCTTTTGGACATGGATCCTTGTATTCCAATGAGGTGCATGATGTGCACCTAGTTGATCCTACATAGAGCCTTTCCCTTGGCCCTAAAACTAACTATAATTAAAATAGTTTAGAATCTCATTAAAGATAAACTGATAGTAGAGTTTCTTTAAAAAATACAATGGGAACTCATGGTTTTATATGGTGGATAATCAAACACCATCCAGCATCGATCCCATAAATTGGCTATGATTAAATTATGCTGGTAGCAATGGATTGGAAAATGTTTAGCAGTTACTGAAAATGGTGCATTGGTGGCTTGGTCAATGAATAAGGTAAAAATGGATGTTTTTGGTATTTATTTATACTTGAACTCAAATTTTGACAATTTATTAGCATAATAAGCCTTATAACTATCCTGATATGAAGCCCATCTATCAATTTAACACGTTATAAAGTTAATTTGACCTAATAATGTCTCTAGGGAATTGGCTAGATGGGTGTGGTGGATGTTGCTGGAAGTGGGATCCCTCATTATCATAATTAATTATTTAATTTTAATTTCATTTCCCATAATGTTGTCAAGTAGACTTTCTTGACTGTCTTGGGGATTTTGTGTAACTATAGGAGGGTTAGGTGGAGGGATAGGAGGAGGAACAAGAAGGTTCTATGGAGGGTTAGGTGGAGGATTAGGAGGAGGAATAAGAGGGTTTTGTGGAGGGTTAAGATGATTAATAAGAGGGTTCTATGGAGGGTTAGGAGGAATAGGCAAAATAACAAAATGGTTAGCAGGATGGGTTATTCAAAATAAATAAATTACAACTAGAAATTACTAGAAATTTGGGTTAAAAAATGAAAATAAATAAAAATTACTAAAATTTAGGGTTTAAAAGTGCATATGTTTTGCACTTACCTCTTCTTCATGCTGGCATCATCGATTAACAACTTCTTGGGATGAATTCTATCAAGGTTTTATCTCTTTCACCCAAAACATGATCGTATAATGCGATGTTAGCAAAGGAAGCTTAAAAGCAAAATAAGGAATTTTTCATTCAAGGTTTAGTTTTTATTTTTTGTTACGTAGGTAATGCAATCACTTTGTTAATATGATCATGTTATTGAAAATAACAATAAAGTGACTGAATTAATAATATAATCTCATTATTATTTTAAAAAACATGATCACATTATTTAATAATTTGATCACATTATGGATCGAATATTACCAAACCATAATTTAAGTAATGTGATCACGTTAATTAAATAATATGATTCTGTTACCTAAAATTTCCATGGAATCGTCCCCCAACTATGTGCACTTACCCTTATATGCTTAATTTTTTTCACATTTATGACTTTGTGATTTTGTTATTACACAAGTATTTATGTATAATATTTTTTATGTGTTAGCATTCATTACTTGTTAGTATCATGTATGTTCTATTTTCACTAAAAACATATTTCCAAAATTGCTTGGAAAAATAAAATCATTCTAATTTGGTTGATATGTCTATTGTTGAGCAATCTAAATGGTTTTACTTCTAACTATTATACCACCTTATTGACTTGTAGTCTTGGTTGTTCCATAGATATTTGATGCACTTTTTGATTACATATTTTTTTTAGAGAAGATATGCATGTACTCGTAACATATAATCTTAGAGAATTGGTGACTATAACACTTTTAATATCACCTCTATTGAGATATTTAATAACCAATGGTTTCCAAATGGGAATATCTTGAGATAACTCAGTCATTTTAAAATGTAAAATGAAAGAAGGAATTCCCCTAGTGGTTTGTTTCAATAAAGAATGATAGTACATCTGTTCCTTTCTAGGAATGTTGTAGGATGTCTCAGTATTCTTGGAATAAGTACTATAAGAAAGGGAAGAAAAAAACCTCGTTGTCTTGTTCTCAATTTTAATATCTCTATCCATAAGTTGTGTAAGTTTTTAAATCATATAAATCATTGTCACTGATCCTATTAATACCATGGTAAGTGTAAAATGGTTGACCTTTATCTTCTCAAATTTATGTAATGGATGATAGTAGTTTGGAGGAAGAGTAATCAAATTTTTATCCAATAATATATTTAAAATATCATGTGGTTAATCTATAAGGTGATTAAACTCAAGTGGTTAATCTATAAGGTGATTAAACTCAAGTGGTTGACTCTTAGTAAAAGTAGACGCTTTTATGATAGGAGTTATTTTATAAGCTTATGTAAGACCCTTACTATTTTTTCCTTATTTGGATTAGAATAAGGTATTTGAGATGGCTTATGAATCTCTTTTGTTATTTATTTTCCTTTGTAATCATTTTTAACAAAATGGTTGATTTTTAGAGAAGGTAAATTGAATTCTACATTATTTATTACTAGCTCACATGTGTATTTATTCATGTCCATATGTAAGTTATCAAAATAACTATAAGGATTGTGTATAGGATTTTATTTTAGTGGAGATACAACACCCTTAATAAATATTAATTATATTTCCAAATATTAGGGTTTATATGCCAAAGAGTGTAAATAATTATTGAATTGAATAGTTTAATCTTTAATGGACTCACTATCACCTTGCTTTAAGCTTTGTAAATGTTCTAGTGTCAAATTAGGAATTTCATGATTATGATAATATGATAACAATATGTCATATAACCTCTTTAAAGTATGTAAATATCCATTGGCGAGACTATAGAACT
This sequence comes from Torreya grandis, assembly GCA_037957365.1. Lineage (NCBI taxonomy): Eukaryota > Viridiplantae > Streptophyta > Pinopsida > Cupressales > Taxaceae > Torreya > Torreya grandis. Next base: position 286,178 of record JARHVA010000400.1, read on the forward strand.
AATAATGAGCATCTCGTGTTATACTTATAATTTTAATGATATATGTCCATATTTGGTCCAATGAACAAAATAACATACTACTATGTTAAATGGTTGGCAAGGTCTCCATGACCATTAAAAAAAAAGGAAGCATGTGCATGAAAAAAATCATTGGATAAGGATATTAAAATGTATTTCATGTAAGAGGTTGACATTGAATGATTTTATCTTTAATATTAACATGACATGATAACAACAAGATATTAATTCACTTTCTATTTCATGTAAGATATCTTTAAGAGGTTGACATTGAATGATTTCTTTTATTCACTTTCTATTTCATTAATTTTGTATTAACACCAAGATATTAATTTGGTTTTGGCCTTTATTATCAATTTATTAGACTAACCAAACTAATCTATTATTTTTTAATTTTGTTTCTTTTTCACTTTACATAACTAAATATTATTGAAAATTGTCATTTATTGCCCAAGTCTCATGGACTATCAATGACTATTCAAACTATTGGGTTTTGGGTATCCATACTGACTAAGATCCTGCCATGTGTCATGACTTTAGCACATCTACAAGATAGCTTAATATTACAATTTCAATTATGTACTGAATAGTTGAATGCACAACATCATTCTAAGTGTCACAATTACATCTTATTATGGGATTTTAGTGGAAAAAGGAGTTATGAAGTCCATTGATCACCCAACTGAGTGAGATCATGCCACATGTATTCAAATTATCACATCATGTATCTCACACTAGAAGTACAAGTTATGAATTTAATTGACTACTTGAGTGAGCGAGATCATGCTACATGTCATAATCTCACTTGATCATAGGTTTAGAGACAAAGGGACAAAACCATAGAATAGGAAACCATCTGACTAAGTGAAACATACCACATGTCAACATATTTCTACTTTTAATGTCTAAAATAGATCTCAAATCATCTAATAATGGAGGTAATAAACTAGGAATCTACTCCTCTCATTTTCTATTCCAGGACCAAGTAGGAGTTCAAAGATATAAAATCCAATGAGACTAATTTACTTGGATCCTTTAAGAATTATACAACAATCTATAGAGGTAGAGGCTACATGACCTTACAAAGATGAATACAACTAGTCCTTGGATCAAATGGAATATATAAACACCCTATTAGCAATTAAAACAATTGGACTCCATAATGTACTAGGGAAACCAAAGGTATTCCCTTACACTGACCTAGTGTTTAAATTATTTCTAGTAGGCATTTGTACAAGGGTTATTTTCCAAAAGACTAATAGTATGTAGCCTGTAGCTTATGTATTGGGATTAAATTTAGAAAATCTATATAGGATGACACCACTAAATGTCTCATATAACTAAACAATAGTCAGTAACTTGTTCAAAAACAATAACATATATGTGTCCTACTAGGATAGACCCAAAACCTTAACAAATTTTACATGAAAAATAAGGTCCCTATTACCCAATTTAGGCCATGTTTTATATTTAATATGGGCTTACTAAATATACTATATTGATCTTCATCCATCACTCATGTAGATGAGTCTAGGTTCCGCTATAATCCAAAATTTTGGAGGCAAAGAGCAGTCCTCCACTAAGGTAAATCATAAGCTTCAACTTAAAATCCCAAAGATACTGAACATATGATGAAGTAAATGCCAACTTCTACATGTTTTCATACCTAGTGAATGTTATTTGTGCAATTATTACCCCCAACCAATGTTCTACCCTAATAACCAAAAGGGATAAAGAGAAAATGTGATGATTTTGACCATCTTAACATACATAAATATATGGATCATATAAAAACAATAGTGGATGCCTTCTACCCAATGGTTTATAGAGACATAAATGGGAAACATATTCCTAGGTTGTCAAATTAGATGAAAATATCACTAAGGGTATTGGGTGATCATTGGTTCCATCTAGATCACATAATTATCAAAGTTGAGGGCACATTGGTAGTTCCTTTCTTACTACCAATACTTGTACTAGAAAAATTGTCCAAACAAGAGATAAATTACTAAATATCCAATAGTGTGGATGATAGTAGACAAAGGCAAGATTATCCAAATACCACATGACACCCCTCAATGCTGGAAGACAATAGTTCCAAATTTGGGATAAATTAGCTATTATCTTGAAGCATAGGGGATCATTCAAGTTTTTATTGTCTAAAGGTAATAAAATAACATAGACAAATTTTATAGGTAATTCAGGCAATATTATGGCCACTAAGAGTATGAACATGACCTAGTATTTATCAACCCTAAGGATGATTTAGAGGTTTATATGAGTATGAGAATACATAAAATATCTATGAGGATTTATTATCTGATCCAAGACAAACCATATATATCTAGAGAATACATAGTCATGATAGAGTAGGAAGAAAATGATTCTGGGCAAACTAGGTAACCTCAAGTAGAGGATGAAACAAAAGAGGTAATGGTGAGAAGTTGATGTAATGAATCCTTAAGAGTATCCTAAATCCACAAGCGTTATATAAAAATTTATAGACATAGGGGAACCTCCTAAGATCATAATTTATTCACTCTATTAGTAGTCACATCAAATATTTCCACCTCAGGATCCAATAGTAAGTCAGTTCCCTTATCCTCTATTATAAATGACAACCACTCATTTTATGGTAACTTATGTCATATCTCTTCCTCCTCCCCTAAAAACCTATGTTAGCACATAATAGGAGGAGACACCAAATTATTCAGATGAATAATAATAAAATTTAGATGTAGATATTAGTTGTGGAGGAAACCTAGAGGTAGGAGCACCATTAGACATCTTTCAAAAGGTGTCCTTGCAGAGTAATTTTGGACTACAATTTCCACTCCTCCCCACACTCATAACATTGAAAAAGGATGGGGTGAATAATCATAAAAAATAAATATGATAGTTAAAAATATAGTGGGTATACAAGCTACTTTATTTGTCCCACCTATGGTCACTTCAACAACTCCTCCCCCAAGCTTGGGATAAGTTACTATTTCCCTTATTTCTATAGTATTTCTTCAAACTAATACCACTCCTCAACATTCATCTGGTATGGAATAAACTATAATTCTTGATTATTTGACTAAAACTATTCATACCACTAATTCTATGTCTATTGTTTATACTTCCATAGATTAATTCATGAAGAGTCTAACACATATTGTTATTACATAATGAATGCTTCCCTTACCTGACCTAGGCACTACAATCACTAGTCTATTTTGATGTTTGGTGTCATGAATAAATTTTTTTAAGACATCCCATGTAGGCACATCTCTTCACCAAATTTGGTGTTTCCATTATACAAGGTCTCCCAATAGATTGAATAACTGTTTCAATTGAAGAGTATCCCGACCTTACTAAATATGTCCTCAATACACCCCCTCAAATAAATATCTCCAAGGGGATATTGTTCATTCCACATTTCCCCCCATTACCTAAAACTTCCAATCCTATTCTTTCATCTCCTTCCATCTGCATGACACCTCCATTAAGTCATTCATGTCCTTCCACTTTCATGCCTCCACCCTAGAGCACTTTACGCACTACCTCTCAAACCTTTCCCCAAGATCTATGAGTGACTCTTACATGGATATAAAAAATGAAAATAGAGTAGTTAGTTAGGAAATATTTGGTGATCACTTTGGATCTAATATTGACCATAAATTTTTATTCAACATCAAACAAACTCAAAAGGATGAGGTGAAGGATTATTACAACTAGTAGGAAATCTACAAAGTTTATGTGATAAGAATAACTCCTCTCATTGACAAAGAAGAGAAAAATCATATCAAGGGATGAAGATGAAAATTCATGAAGACCCCATATCTATGGTAGATACTACTGAGGGAGTTTTGTAAAATATGTTTCATTGTGTCTAAAAAATAAATAAAAGACTAGGATCACAAGGTAGAATAGAGCCTCTAAATGATATGGTAGACAATGTACATAGTTTGTCCAAAATTTTCTATGATATAGTATGCTTTATCTAACAGTCCAAGGGATAATCGCAGCCATAGTTGAATAATGTGGTCAATTTTTAAGAATCTATAAATATCTTAGATGCTAAATTTCATTTTATTGAAAATGTAGCAAGGAAAAGTTAGTAACATCACGTCAATTTGATATAACTTCCAGATACTGCTTTAGCTTAGAATTTATGACTAGTAAGAGAAATTAGATTATAAAACGACATAAGTAGATGTAGGATCTAGTTGGGCATATGAACAGATAAGAAAAAAAGGTAGTCCAAATTTTAGTAGATATGTACATTAATGGTATATATACACCACTGGGGCAAGTAATCAACAAATCATTTTTTGATAGCTTATTAATGACCACTACCAATAGATCTAATGTAGAGGCTAAAATCATAGTTTTTTAGAGTAGTGACCAATTAATGTATCTAATTAGTTTTTCCAAGGATACAATTGCACAATTAAAATCTTTAAGTACCTATTTCAGGGCCTTAATGAATTTGCACTAAAAATTAATGGACAAAATTCCAATTTTGTTTAAAATTCCTATCATTAACATTGAGTCTATTGAATTATAGTTTACTACGTGTATGAATAAGTATAAAAAGATAAATCAATAGAGACATTTGGTCACTTAGATGGGAGCTTCATCTTCATAATCTTGAGTTTTGGTGATTGTCTCCTTTCCCTCAATATACAATAGTCTACACTCCATCAGGGTCGGTGATGGTGAACTTACCTTATACTACCATTCCTTTTCATGGTCATCTAGGACAAACTATAGTTATAATTGTAGTAGTACCTCTAGGACCATCCTTCACTTCAATAATGCAAGTATTTTTTATGTTAGCCTCCCCTGCTTCTGGGATATTTATTCTACCAATTTTGATTCTAATTCAGTCTAGTTCTAGTATAGTTTCAAATAAGAATGTTCCCCATACTCATTAACTAACAAGTAAAATTAATTTTTGATGAAGTTATTTATGTATTTTTATATAAGCAGAAGAGCTAAAATAAATATATTATTTATGAACATTTTAAAACATACAGATTCTTCATGATTAGATAAAGAGATAGTCTTATTTTAGGTTTGACAAATCTAGACAAGATTTGAGGATGAGGTGATCCCATCCCAACACTATATAGGCATGTCTTGTATCTATTGTAATTTAGGGGAAATTTAGTAAATTAATGCAATTAAGGAAAATTTTACAAATGTTTTATAAGTTTGTGTGAATATTCTTTCTCTTCCAATTTTATATGCTTCATTGAATAATTTCCATTAAGTTGATAAATTTGTAGTAGGCTAAGTATATGTTATATGCTAAGATAAGATTGAACACTTTTTTAATCTTGTCAATTATTTTCTTAGACTCTTTACTATGTTCGTCTGTGTTTTATGCTTCTATCTAATCCACAAGAGATATTGGTTTATGATACTTTTTTGGCCTAGTACACTAAGTTAGATTGAAAGGGTTTAATCTATAATAGGATCATAAGACCCATTCTTTTCTACCTTGCCCTTCCCTCATTTTTATCTTTTTTGGACTTGTTCACCTTAGATTAGATCCACCCATCCACTAATAGTAGAGTTTAGATTGAGAGTTAGACATCCATCATATCCTAACCATCTAAAGTACATATGACCATCAATGTAGTCACCTTAGACATCATGGAGGAACTTATCTTCTATGTGACTACCCTGGTAATTGAGGAGACTAAGAGTTATTACACTCTGAGAGAGTTCAAACTTGATAAAGAAGCCTTCTTTAAGGAAGGTGAGCAATTGGAGCAATTGCACAACAACTTCGATAGGGAATGTCTTCCCAGATCATTTGCAGAAGTAGGTTTTCATTTAATGCAATATATTAATTTAGAATGTAGATATAATGTGGTGAGATGGTTTATGTTCATAATTTTAATCTATTTTAGACATGGACTACCTTTTTATTTCCCTTTCTTTATCCTCAAATCTATGGAGGTGTTTATTCTAAAATTCAAGCATAGAAATTACTCCACTTCGAGGCATGAGGGAGTATTTTTTCTTATTTCTAATTACTTTAAAGGCATGAATCAAATTATTTCTAACATCTGTTAGAACTAGAAAGAGAAGCTTGAGGAGGGGCTTATATATATTAGGAAGGTTTTAAAAGTTTGGATCAAGTATCTAGGCAGCCCAAACAGGGTCTGGGAAAGTTAAAATAACTTTGTCGAGAATGTTATTATCAAGAAGTTAAAAAAAAATGAAAAATATCAGGACAACATTAAAAAAAAAGATTCATAAGTGCATCAAAAAATCCAAGGCCCAAAAAAAAAATGGGAAAACATGGGAAAAAAGGCATTCAGGAGTCATAGAACAAGAGGGGTAAGGATACTATCATTGATGTGGAAAGGGACTGTGTAGAGATGGAAGAGCTTTGAAAGGACCTGGAGTAAGAAAGTAAGCATGATTAGGAATATATTTTAGTAGAGAAGTAGACGTGGATTGGGGAGACTACAAATACTTTCCTAAATAAAGGGGAGACATCACTAAACTAAAAGGATTAGAATGTGGCCTTCAATAATGTGGTTCCTTCATTCAAAGGCAAGGAGACCACAAACATAATTATGAAAGAATTTGACCTACAAAAATCCATAATGAGGTAGTTTATGCATGAGATTATTGAGCTGAAGGGTAAAGTGAATGTGCTTCAACAAGAAAATGCAAAGATGTTACAAACTTTGGCAACTATGGAGGAGGATAACTAGATTTAGGGTCTGAATTTCAGAGTGGAGATTTTAGAACATGCTAATGATAACCTAGATGATAAGATTACTTTTTTGTTAATTAAAACAATGTTGTAATGTATGAAAGAATCCAAAATGCTGAATTTTTTTGGGCACATCTCAAAGAACTTTTTGAACCTAGATATATAGGTAAACGTAAGTGCAAGATGGGGCAGAGGAGTGGTTCTCAATACACCGTAGATCATGAAAACTTATTGATGCAAATTGATATGAATCTAAATAAGATTAAGGTATGTTGGGAAGATGTGTCTATAAGCTTGGAATTAGATTAGTGTCTTTATGGTTTTGTGGCTATATCAAGGCTATTTTTTAGACGTTTATAGACTATGTTACTCCTTATTTCCTTTATTGGCTTGGTTATCATGTTGTTTCTTTTGTATTTAAACTTTTCTTAGGGTTTGGAGATCCTAGTTCAAAAAAATCTCCCTCCCTTTAATGTAATTTTTTTTTTTTTTTAAAAATGTTGTAATAAATCAAAAGGAACTATAGCTTGTCTACCCTAACAGAGGTGAGACATAATTTTATAACAAGGAGAAAGAGAAACACTTAACAGTAAAAATCAAAGAGAAGGATATTAGTTCTGGAGAAGCCATGGTAGGTGTAAGTGGAAGCATTTATCAAGCTTAAATAGAAATGTTCAATGGAAAAAATTATGCCTATTGTAGTATAAAAATGAAAACTTTGTGTTATTCACAATTTTTTTGGAATTTAGTGTAAAATGGGTTATCTAAACCAACAAACCAACAAGCATTTCAATCCCTCTCACAAGCAGAGGACCTATCAAAGGAAAATAAAAAAAGGATGCAAAGTCATTGTTCTTTATTCAACAAGCAATGGAGGACTCAATTTTTTAAAGATTTTTAGCTGTCACAATGTCAAAGCAAGCATAGAAAATCCTGGAAACAACATATCAAGTTATAAGTAAAGTCAAAATTTCAAAAGTGTAAATACTTATAAGGGATTTTGAGAATCTTCAAATGAAATACTCTGAGAGTATATACTCATTCTTTATACATGTAATAGACATTATAAATCAAATAAAAACTTGTGGTAGGAGTATGGAAGACTAGAAGGTGTAAAAAAAATACTAAGAAGCCTACCAACAAGATTTGATTCAAAAGTAGTGGCCATTGAGGAATATAAGTAACTAATATAGATATTATTAGATGAGTTAATGGGATCACTTTTATCACATGAGTAGAGGCTAAACCATTCAAGAGGATCTTCATTAGAAAATGCATTTAAAACTCAAGTTTTAGTTAGTAGAACAAGAGGGAGATTAAATTACAATAGTGGTAGAGGTCATTTTTCACCAAGAGGAGGAAGAGAATATCCTAATTTTTAAATTAGAATACCAACATCAAGACCATATACATCTTTCACACCAACTAGAGGAAGAGGTAACAACCATTTTAATAGCCATCATCAAGGAAAAAGGTATGATAAATCCAACATCCAATGTCTTTATTGTAAAATATCTGAGCATTTCACATCTGAATGTAGAAAAAAGGTAATATGATATGAATAAGCAAACGTCAAAATTTAAAAATTGATGCAGGAACATCAAGTCGTCCTTGTAAATTTTGTATATAAAAGTCAATGTGAGTCAAATAAGCCTTGTTTATGATAGCAAGAAGCCATGCCATGCTTTAAATGTTTGTAAAAATCTCAAAAATAGTCAATGGTAGGTTTAGGAGAATAGGACATCTTGTATAGTTTAGATGAGAATGTTTAATTCATCAAAATCCCATGAAGACATTTCAGATTGTTTGGAGAGAGTTTCCCTCGTAAAATGTCTTTTTGAAATTCAAATGTAATAGTTCCCTCGAAAATGCACTCCAAAGATATGTAAGGGTTTCAAATCATTGTAATATTTTTTTGAGAGTCTAAGAGGAGCCTTTTCATGAATGAAAACATAGAATGTAAAGGGTGATAAATGTGATGAAGATGAAAAGTCCTCTGTAAGTCATTAATCATGCCAAGGACTAAAAGCCGTATGGACCTTTATGAAGGTCAAAAACCTATGTAAAAATATTATAATGTCAATGAATAAAATTTAATAGTCCTTTACACTCATGATGAAGGTGAAAACACCTCATAATTATCCACAATGTGAACATCCATGTTGAGGAGGCATAATAGGACAAAGTTCTATGTTTAAAGGTTGTTGAGGAAAGTTTGGAGTTGTTTTAACATCCAAAATTAACTTATAAATGTTTTTATCTGATGATATGGGTCGAACCACCTAGTAAGGATCCAAATCAAACTATATAATGAGGCCTAAGGAGTCATTTTGTAGCATTCTTAAACATTGAAAGACAATTGTTGAGGAGGATCTCAAGGTTTTAAGCCTCTAAAGAGGATTTTGTACATAATGGAGTGTGTTGTATGTATTTAAAGAATATTATTGAGGAATATATGAGGAGTTAAGGAAAATTGAGTTCCCTTCTAGCTTGTAAGTTATGCCTTTGGTATGTGCAAATCTTTTATATGCATACTTCTTAATGTATTCTTATGCCATTTGAGTATAATAGTCTAGATGATGGGTGGTTGATCATGTGTAAAATTTATTGGAAGGATAAGAATATTGGTGGAAACAAGGTATGTTTATTTAGAATCAGTTTTACTCAATAGTTTTGTTGAATTGATGATGAAAGGAATGAATTTGTTTATGGATGTCTCTTCGACTAAGGAACAGGATTGTAGTCTGAAAACAAAGAAATATGAGTCAATCCATACATTATGAACTATGGGTGTGTGAAGATAAAATTTATATAATAAAAAAATAGAACTTTTTCAATTAGAATGAGGTTTTAAAATGATGTTTTTCTCAACTTATGAATTTTTGAAGTTTGTTGTCCTATGATAGGACAGCCTAGGATTTATAGACAAAAATCCCTGTTATGTGAAATTTATGATGGATCTAAGGTTATAAATGGTTGTAAGAGTTATATAATGTAAATAAATAACTTTAAAGACTAATTTGAGTCCTTAAAACCTTTTATAAAGCTCAAAAAGTGGAAAAGCACAGTCGTAGACCTGAAAATTGTGTTTTCCTTGGTTGTCAAGATAAGAAAACTCATTTATAAAGAAAAGTACATGGTGTGAAATCACAAAAACTAGGAATAATATGGAATTTTACATGAATTATAAGATCCAAGTGGTTATATTTTTATTGGTTTTGGTTTGGCATGTGTGAAATGGATTATAGCAGTCATTTCAAGACCTAATTCCTTAGGACCAAAATGCAAATTTGGGTTTGGGTGAAGTTTGAAGCTAAAAAAAAAGTGGGAATAGTTTGATTTTTTTTATTTATGCATATTTAAGGGTAAAAAATATTAAAATTCATTGATGCGATAAAAACCACTAGAAGAGTTGTAGGCTTATTTAAGGCCTAATTAGGCATGATTCAAAATTGAAGTATGAAGAATTAGTATGTACAATAAAATTATGGAGTATTTTAAGTTGGTAACCCTATAAAAGAGCCAAATGTGTATATTTAATGATGTTCATCTTGTTAAAATACTTTTTTTAAATAAAAATGTCTTAAAAACCCTTAAAATAGGGTTACAAGGACAAAGGGCAAGTTAACAAAGGAAGTATATGATAGAGGTGGATTACAAGGTTGTAACCTTTGGAATACATCAATTAGGTCTAGAGTATATGTATCAAGGTGTTTTCATAAGTACACAAAATGAAAATAGTCATTTTTCAAAGAAAAGCTCATTTTCCTTATATAAGGCCTAGTGAAGGAATATGAAGAATGCTTGTGAGAAAATGGTAAGATAAAGTGACTTTTTCTTTAGTTTATAAAAACAAATTATGAGGAATATAGTTACATCTCTCATTTAGTACTTTAAACTTGTGGGATCATGATCAAGGAGCCTATCACCATATCATTATTGGTCGTATGCATAATAATCTTTGAGACAAAGCAAGGTAAGTGATAGATAGGCTCATCACAAATGAAAACCATCCCAACACTAGTGAACAAATCATAATGTTAATAACATGCAATGTTGCACAAGACAGTTCAAAGGAATTATGGTTCTTAAATAGTGGGTGTAGCAATCACATGAGGGGAAGTAAGGGGTTATTTGTAACAATAGATGATTCAATAAAATTACAAGTAAAATTGGAGAATGATCACCAAGTATGAGGCATGGGGGAAAATTCAATTAACATAAAAATAAAATAAATTGAAAAGAAACATATCCCTAATATATATTGTGTTCCTGAGTTACAACACAATCTTATAAGTATCGGTCAATTGGTGCAAAAATGGTATAAAATATTCTTTGAGAAAGGTGAATGGGTGATTTTGGCCAAGAAACCTAGCAATAGGCTAAATGTAAAAGTTGGAATGATAAAGAATAGAATTTTTTATCTTAAGATCCAAAGTGAATATTTTTATAACCTCAAAGATTGGAAATAATTGTTGAAGCACTTTCAATGTTTCATACAAGAATCAGTCTTGGTTATGGAACTTGGGATTTGGGAATTTAATTTATATAAGATTGTAACTATTTCATAGGAAGATAATGATAAATGGATTACCACCAATAGCACTGCCTAAAACATCATGTGAGAGTTGCATACTAAGAAAACCATATAGATAAAAGTTTCCAATTGGAAAATCCTATAAGACAAGGCATCCACTTGAAATAGTCCATTCAAATCTTTTTGGAGTGATACAAACACCATCCATAAGTGAAAATATATATTTATTGGCATTCATTAATGATTTCAACAGAAAAACTTGGGTCTATATCTTGAAATATAAATCAGATATTTTAAAAAAAGAAGAAGTTCAAGACCCAAGTGGAAAAGGAAAGTGGATATTATATCAAAATATTGAGAATTGATCGAGATGGTGAATACATATCATATGATTTTATAATTTTTTTCAAATCAAACAAAATAAGAAAATAGTTTACAACAAGATATACACCTCAACAAAATAGTGTAGCTGAGAGAAAGAATAAGACAATTATGGAAATGATATGAAGTATGATAAAAGTTAAACATTTAGCAAATGAATATTACGCTGAAGTAATTGCATGTACAGTATACATTTTGAATAGATGTCCAACAAAAGCAATGATAAATAAGATATCACAAGAAGTTTAGAGTGAAAACAAGCATAGTGTCTCATGCTTGAGAATCTTTGGTTGTGTAGCATACCTCTTGATACTACAAGAGTTAAGAAAAATGTTAAATGATACCATGGAAAAATGCATCTTTTTGAGTTATAGTGAACAATCCAAAACATATAAGTTATAAAATCCAATTACAAAAACGTAATAATCGACCATGATGTAGAATTTATTGAAAAATAAGCATGGGATGGAAGCATTAACAAGATAACTACAATTGCAGCAGGAATACTACATGAAAATGAGATAAGAGAAGATGATATACAAAATGTTTCTCAAGATCCACAAGTAAATGTTCCTAAAACACCTTATATGGCACCTACCACTCCAAATCCATCTACTCCAACAAGTAATAACAACAGTGAGTCTTCTAATCCAACACTTGCATCATTGAGATCACGGCCTATAAACACTTCAAAGAAGACATGTAGCCTAAAATATATTTATGATGAGTCACAAGAGGTTGAAATTGTGGATTTTATACTCTGATTTTTTATCTTTAACATAAGATGATTCAATCAAATTTTAAGATGCAATTAGATGACAACTAGATTGCAGCTATGGATGAAAAATTTCAATCAATTGAAAAGAATTAAACTTAGGATCTTGTAGAGCTTCGTAAAAGAAAGGATGTAATTGGAGTAAAATAGATTTACAAAAAAAAATTTAATACAAATGTGAAAGTTGAAAAACACAAAGTAAGACTGGTAGCTAAGGGCTTAACACAACAACTTGGCATAGATTACAATGAAACATTTGCACTTTTAGTAAGATTATACACTATTAGAATGGTGTTATCTATTGCAGCTCAAAACAATTAGAAGGTCTATCAAATGGACATCAAATCGGCATTCTTGGATGACATTTTAGAAGAGGATATATATATATATATATAACAACCACCTAGTTATGAAAATTTAGGAGAAGAACACAAGGTCTACAATCTGAAAAAGGCTTTATATGGATTGAAACAAGCTCCTAAAGCTTGGTACAATAGAATGGATTCTTATTTTGCAAACAAGGATATAGTAAGTGTGGCAATGAATCCACCTTGTATGTTAAAGTGAATAATGAAGTACAAATTTTGACAGTATGCTTGTATGTGGATGACTTGATTTTTATCTTAAATTTGTCAATTGAATCATTTAAGGCAACTATGAAAGATGAATTTGACATGACTGATTTGGGGCTTATGAGATATCTTCTTGGCATAGGGTGAATCAATTCGAGCAAGGTATTTTTATATGTCAATCAAAGTATGTCAATGATTTATTAAAGAGGTTCAAGATGTTGAATGTTAATTCAACTCCTACACCAGTTGCAATGGGTTTAAAACTTAGCAAGGAAGACAAAAGTTAAAGTGTTGATGCAACTTTATTCCAAAGATTAATGTGCACCCTCATGTATCTAACCACCATAAGACTGGACATTATGTATGGGGTTAATCTTATCTCCAGATTCATGGACAATCCAAAATAATCTCATTGAAAAGCCGGAAAAAGAGTTTAAAGATACATAACTTGCATAAAGAATTTTGGGATTATGTATACGACCTTCATATAACTTCACGCTGATTGGTTATACCAATAGTGATTGGTGAGGTACTCTGGATGATAGAAAAAAACACATCAATTTATGTTTTTCATCTTGGATTGGGTGCTATCTCATAGGCATCGAAAAAAAACTAATTGTGACACTTTCATCAATCAAAGCGAAATATGTTGCAACCATATCAACAACTTGCCAAACAATTTGGATGAGAAAAGTACTTCCAAGATATTTTTTGTAAAAAGATATACTCTATTCTTTCAGAATGTAGAAATGAATGCATAAAAACTGCAGCGAATCCCTGCAAATTTATATACCGTAATCTTGTATTCATGAGAGCAAATAAGCTTTTATAGAGACTTTATAAAACTTAATTTTTGTGGAGTCTAGTTTGTATGCATCGAACGAGTTTCACTTTGCTGTAGCCGTCACTTCCAAAGGAATATAAATTACAGGTTTAGTTTAATTTGCTGTAGCAGTCCACGCCTCACCTACAAGATTCTAGTTTAAAATTATTTTCTTTTGATTGAGATAAGTTAAAATATTCAAAATCAATTTTATTCGAGTAAATCCCTTGTCTTTCCCAACTCAAGTGGAAAACATCAAATAAAAATGATGAATGCTTATTTAATAAAGCATACATAAAACATCAGAGGCTACAAAGATTGAGGGGTCATTGTTATGAAAATTAAAATGCCTATAACATAAAGAATAATATGCTAGAACAGTTACAATACCTGAAAATATTTTCAATGAATGACACTTTTTGGGTATATTGTTTTTTAACATAAAGCTCAACACGGTATAGCAGATGCATTTACCTTCGAAAGTATAATTTTTGAATCAAAATAACAAGTAAAAACTAACATTTCTCAAGTTGAAATGCTAAAATGAAGTTAAATGGATTAAAAAAAAAATCTTAGCATTATACTCATTAATTTTTTAAAATAAAAATATATTTCTATGGACTGCATCAAACTTCATCATTTTTTTTCATATATGAAGATCAAAACAATAACTAACACTAGAATTTATAAAAAATTCAAATTTTAAAATTTTTTAAACCAAATTAATGTATTAAAATTTTAAAAAATACCTTTGTTATCACCATATGACGAGGATGCATTGACTACAGACTACAATGAAGTTTTTGGTTTCTTCTTTGATCCTCGTGGACGCCCTTTCCCTCTCTTCACCTTAGAAGTGGATCCTAACTTAGATCCTTCATCTGTTTTATCAGTATCTCCTATAAAATACTTCATGTCATTTCTTTCATCGTCATTGTATCTAGCCATTTTCAATATAGTCTCATCTTCCTCATTTTTAGTCATAATTTGATCTACAAACGATTATAAAAAAATATGAATCTTTACAAATAAACAAATAAATCCAATACATCTTATATTAAACTTTTGAACAAAGTAGATTAATGATAGTTTAAAAGTAGAAGAGGAGAAAATAAGAATTACAAAGGTAAATAACTAAAGCTGTTAGGTTATCTTAAAAATATAAAATCAAATCTGTAAATGAATCTAGATTTAATAGAGTTGCATGTTGAACAATTCGCAAAAAAAGTTGCTATAAATCTTTCTGAATTTCTTAGAATCTTATGAAACTTTGACAATTTCAAAACTTTCAGCCTCTTCTTACTTCATTGTTTGCAATAAATCCTTATAATGTTTCTTAAGGAGAGGCTGTAAATCCTTATAATGTTATTTTCCAGTTCTCTCATTATTTAAAGAGTGATCTTTCAACTCAAAAGTTTGGAATTCACTTCTAAGCTGACAACATGTAGAACTATTATGAACTCCAGACCACAGTTAGACTACAATTGAGACTCAAGACCATAGTTAAATTACAACCGCAGGGACATCAGTCAACAGATACTACCAGCCTCGCTTAAGGATGAAGAGGAGGCATTAGGCTATCAACTTGTCTCCCTAACCTCCTTCCATTAAAAGGAGAGATATCAGGTATGCTACACCATTCTCTTTTTTTTTTAAGTTCAATTAAATCAATGTAAAAGAAATCATTTTTCTTAATTCTTAATTGAATTAAGTTGGGTTATTAAAGATAAAATTTGATCGAGTAAATCTTGTGTCTTTCCAATCACATAAGTGTTTAATCATTATTGTAGGTGGAAAAAAAAATCAAAATGTTTAATTCATATAATTCAAGATGGTTATAAAACATTTCTGAATCATTGTTATAAAAAAAAGGACCATATAACATAAAGATAACAAGCTAGAATTGTCATATTAATAATTTTAATTATATTTTTTCAAAAAGAAGCATAAAATTTGAATCAAAATTATGTAAACAAAAAGTAACATTAAATTTAAATAATAAAATCAAATCAAATCGAATTTTGAAAAAATAAAAAAATTAAAATAGAAACCTGTTGCAATGGATTTGCACCAGACTTCATCATTATTTTCCTCTGTCTATGATGAGAAGAAATAGTAAACAATAACTAGGATTTGGTTTTACAAACAATAGCTAAAAAATACCCTTTCTTATATGTCTGCTAAATTTTTAAGCCAGAAGATTACTAAACATGATAAAGTGGAGTCTAAGGATAGTATAACATTTAAAAAGATTTAAAAACAAATGATTGGATGACAAAAAACAATTTTTACCTCTATTGGGGATGCTAAAATCATCTTGGTCATTTATTAGAGTATGCATTAACTAAAACTTTCAATGATTTTTTTTTTTTTTTCCCCGGGTTTCCTGCGATGTGTAATCAAAATAAGTGTAACGTATGAAAGAAAAATATTGAATGATGAGATTTTGATAAGTATTTTGTGATGATTATGACTGTTTGGGTTAATAATAATTAATAATAAATTTAATTAAAATTTTCTTTTTTTCACAGTTTATGTAGCCAGAAAAAATAATTAAAATGTTCAATATTTCTAATAAAACACTTTTTAAACTGTGAAAACATGAAATATCAACAGTTATTTTTAATTAAATCATAATAAACCATAAAAATTAATACATTAAAACTGTAAAAATAATCTAATAAAATATTATGTTTCAAATAAACACTATCAATACACACATAGAATAAAACTCTGCATAATAGAGTAGCTATATATACCTTCAACTCATTATCGTATCTTAGACTTAATGAGCAAGGATAAATTTCAAATCAAAATTGTGTGTACAAGAAGTTACGATGTTAAAGTGAAGTTAAATGGCATAAAAGAAACTTCTGCTACATAAATTCATTAAGTTTTTAAGATAAAATTTATTGTAATGGACTTGCAACAAACTTTATAATTTTTCTTTTTTTTTTTAATATAAAGAACAAAAATAATAATTAATAGTTTATTCTATAAAAAATAATAATAAATAGTTTATTGTATACAAAATTTAGTTTATAAAATTTTTAAAAACAAACAAATTTATTTAAAAAATGAAAATTACTTTTATTGTCTTTATATGAATTATTTTTTTGGGAGGATGCATTGACTACAAATTGCAACGAAGTTTTTGGTTTGTTCTTTGATCCTCATGGATGGTCTTTCCCTCTCTTTACTTTAGAAGTGGATCTTAACTTAAATTCTTCCTCTCTTTTAGTATTATCAGTATCTTCTTTCAGAGTATGCATGTTATTTTTTCCATTATATAAGCCATTTTCAATATATTCTCGTCTTCCTCATTTACAGGCATAATTTGAACTACAAATGATGATAGAAACATATAAATCTTTACAAATAATTAAACTAATTCAATGTAAATTATATTAAAATTTTGCACAAAGTAGATTAATGGTGGTTTACAACATGTTGAACTATTATGTTACCCCACCTTGATGTATGCGTGATATGGATGGAATTGATAAATTTCTGGTCGTCTATAATGTCATATAGGTAGTGTTAAAGATATTGTTTTCATTGTTGAAATGCTTCAATATAATTTTTATTAATGAAATGATAATTTACAAAAGGTTATACAGTAAAGCAACTGGTTGATATACACAGCTCATATTCTATGATGGAGAAAAGAACCAGCTCAAAGTAAGACCAAAAAGAAAACAAGATGAACTATCAACACCAATCAAGTCATGGAAGCAAAATGATACCATAATTAGAACAAGCGAAAAAATAAACTAAGCACAGACTACAACACCAAAAATAAGAGGTGAAGGATAATTCTTGGATGGTAGAGCATTCTAAGATGAAGGCTCTATCGAAGGAGGATCTAGAGAGTCCTAAATATTCATGGGATTTAGAGGATCCAAACAAATAGTAGTGTCCCATCTAGCAAAACACTATACCATAGTAGCAGAAAGACTAGATAGTGCTCCCTTTTGAGAATGACCAACAACAGATTTCTCATACAATGGTGATAGATTCCATCTCCCCTACTGAGGGGGAGAGGATAACCAGTTTCGGCTGCAAGATTGACATCATCACCATCTGGGTGTTGGAGATGGCAGGACCTATGGTGGATGATCTAGGGGGATGCATCTCAGAGTACAGGGAACACTCACTCAATAATATATCAGCTCTTTCAAATGTTTGACCTCCATGGAGACCTTCTCAACTTGGACTTCAATCTATATGCAGGCTGAAGATAATATAAAGATCTTGTCGTTACTAAGGAATTAACAAGAAGATTCCTCATTGTTAAATAAATAAAAATTTCTAGCTTTCCATAATTTAAATAGAATAAAAGATCTAAATAAATTCTATATAAAAGCTATAGATGTTGGGCAATTAGAAGAATCCCTAAGGAGCATCAAATCCCCTAAGAAAGGTTTAGGATAGTAAGATCAAAAGAGACTATATATCCATTGCCAACCAAGCTTGGCTTTGGGATATGTTTAAAAGGTGTGATTGAAAGACTCATATCTACTATAGGATGGACACTTGGGTTAATCGATTCCAATATGATAAAATCATTCCTTAAATGGAAGGCCTTTATAGATGATGCAAAAAAAGAGGTCGAACTTTTAGAGACCATAATTTTGATCTGTAGTTCCAATTGAGTCCATCTTCATGTCAAAATGAATGGTAAAAAAGTTGAATGCTGCCATAACTGGCCCTTCCAGTTATGAGAAATTTTTGATATTTTTTAGAGACCATACATGATCATATGAGGGTCTAAAATTGTCTTTTTATATTATTTTTGGATTTTTTCTAAATTTAAAAGTTATCTATTTTTGTAACCGAACTTGAGCTTCAGTTGAAATTCATCTAATAAGTTAATTTTAGAGTTTATATTATTTTTGGATATTTTTAGAGCTACACGCGCTTGCTTGTAAAACTTACTAACAATAGCAACTACTCAAAATAATAGGTCGAGTTTTATTTATTTTTAGAGTTTCAAATGTTGCATGTCAACTATAATTCCAAGTTGTGGCTTATTTGTGCATGGTTTGTAATTATTTGAATCATTCAATACGAATCAATACTAGTTATTGTTTAGAATCTTGGCCTATTTGATTTTTATTTGTCTTGATAGTATTTGGGTTCATTAATAGATCAAACACTAAATGACATGAGGGAGCTTGGGGTTCAAGCTTGAACTTATAGATGCAGTTGAGTCAGACAAGCCAAATCCTAGAAGAGGAATTAAAGCTCTAATTCCTATTAAGCTTTCCAAGGGATGATGAAAAGGGGATCATCACTTGGTAAATAAGGCCTAGGGAATAATTTTTGAGGTGGCTATCACATTTTCATCTCTAGTCCTTCCACCATGAGCATAGAGACCTTGCAAACTCAACTTGTGAAGCATGACATCTAAGATTAAGACCTGAATGTAGAGAATAACTAGTGAGTCTGAATTATTTAATTTGAATTCCATTTTTAGCATGGGCTAAGGAGCCTACTCAAAATTAGAAAACAAATCCTTAATAGCTTGAATCCCTAGAGTCTAAAAGCTTTTATACTTTGCATTTGGTCTAATTACTTGGGATATTTGATGCCTTCTGCATGATAAAGAAGGTATGGATATATACATATACAGCATTTTGCTATGTGCCAAATGGGTGTTCAAAGTTATTATTTTTCATTTAGATCTCCTTATGGTAAATCTAGCTCTGTTCCTATTAAATTGAATCTTAAGTTGTTACAATCTCTAACGACCTCCAAATACCATTTTGAAAAACTTTTTTTTTTTTTTTAGTAAAGTTAATTTACATTAAAAATAAAAATTGACTAAGTAAATCCTATGTCTTTCCAATTATATAAGTGTTTAATCATTACTGAAGCTGGCAAACAAATATCAAAATGTTCAATTCTTATAGTTTTAGATGGTTACAAAATATAACAAGATAACATCATTCTCAAATCATTGTAATAGAAATTAAAAAAATTGTATGATATAAAAACTAACAAACTAAAATTTTCATAAAAATAACTTGAAAATATTTTATTAAGATCTAAATTAAACAAGAGCAAAATCTGAATGAAAAATATGTTAACAAGAAATAGCACCAATCAAGTTTAGATGTAAAAATGAAGTAAAATAAAATAAAAGATGATAAAATAAATTAAAATAAAATAAAAAATGACAAAATTTTAAGATATAAAACTATTTCAATGAACTTGCACCAAACTTAACATTATTTTCCTTTTAAATCTATAATAAGAAATAACAATAACTAAAAATGGGTTGTACAAAACAATAGTTAAAAATATCCTTGCGTATATGCATGCTATTTTTTAAAGCCGGAAGATTACTAAAACATGATAAAAAAAAACAAATGATTGGACGACAAGGAAAATGTTTACCTAAATTGGGGTTGCTAATGTCATCTTGGTCGTAGGAATTAAATTTATTATAGCATGCATTGCCTACAACCTTCAATTAATTCTTTTTTTTGTTCCTCTGTATGACCTTTCTTGAGGAAGTCTTTGGTATTTTTTTTAGTTCAACATTTGTTATTTTAAGTAAGTAAGTTTGTCTGTTTGTTTTTTTTTTTTTCCTAATCCATATGTGAAATAGGTTTTTGACAAGTTGTTTTGATTATAGATTGTAATGATGCTTTGGGTGATGAGTTTATCTTATTTTGTGGTAAAATTAAAGTTTGCAAATTGTGTAGTTCAACATTTGTTATTTTAAGTAAGTACGTTTGTTTGTTTGTTTGTTTTTTTTTCTAATTCATATGTGAATTAGGTTTTTGACAAGTTGTTTTGATTATAGATTGTAATGATGTTTTGGGTGATGAGTTTATCTTATTTTGTAGTAAAATTGAAGTTTACAAATTATGTATAGATGTAGAGAGAATTATTGATTAATCAATTTCACTATTTTATTTAATATATTGGATGTATACATATAGTGAAATTTACTCTTATAAAATAGGAAAGTGTTCCAACTACCAATTTCATAATAATCTTATTACACATAAATACATAAATTAGTTATATAATTCACTATTCAAGTACAAACTAATATTAATATCTCAAACTCTTAAAATATAATATTGTTACAAAACAACATTTAACAACTTATTTATCATTGGAACTTTAAATTTCCAACATTCTCTCCTTTAGAAGTCACATAAGAAAAAGAATCACAAACACTAAATACTATATTACCCTCCCATAAAATTAACATGCAAATGTTGAATTGACCTAAAATACATCCGATACATAATTTAAAAAAATTATAAAGAAAATAAAAAGATTACAAAATATGTTTTAAACATAAACTTTGTTTTAAAACATGTCTCTCAAAGTTTATTTAAAACTCACAATTTAAAAAAAACAAACAAAAAACAAAACAAAAACAAACTAAACTTTGACTCATAAAAATCTAAATTTAGACTGACACATCCTTAAAAAACCGACAAAAGATTCATAAAAATGACATTAAAAAACAAGATTAAAATTAAACAAACATAAACTAAAATATATAACTTTTTCAAAAAATATTTAATACCATAAAATTTAAATTTTTAAACATATAACTTGAAATGGATACAAATCGACACTAACCGCGACCCCAAGACAAGACATACATGCCATATATCAAACACCTATTAAACTATAACCATGAAAACGTGAATAAATATTAAAATAACAAAGCAAACCTAAACATAACATGTAATCTAAAAATAAAACATAATACCATCTATCATTTTTTAATAAACCGAAAAAAACATGAAACTAAAAGTAAAAACCAAAACCGCTTACTACTGAAAAAAAATAAATTAAATTAAATAAAACAAAAGGAAAGGAAAGCCTACAATAAAACAGCTTTGAACAGAGGTTGTCGATCCATTGGAAGGGGAGTAGCCGTAAATTTTTGCAGAGAGGAGCTGGATGGCAATGGAGATGCTTCTACGCTATCCAATGGAGCAGTGTGTTTATAGGTATCTGCTCGCCAAGGATTCTAATGCAGCTGAGCAAGGAAGGAGCTTGTCGTATGGAAGCCGAGGATGAATGACTGCTGCTAAAGATTCTGAATGCCCTTTCAATATTTTTCTCTACTGATTTATAACAACTGCGCTCTTTTATTGATGGGCCACTTTTCGTGTAAAACCGCTCTCTAAATTTAGAAAATCTCTTCAAACCTTTTCTGGGTTCTGTTGTCCTTCTTATTAGCTTTCCAAAACACTTTGTAATTCTATTTTTCATTGAGATACAAAGATATGATGATTTTATTGAACCTGCAATTCTGAGATAAAATATAAAAATACAGACTTATATATATTTTTATTTTTCAAATAAAATTAATTTTAAACCCCAATAAAATCAAATCCACACATATACCCTGAAAACTATATATATTTTATAATTGTGCCAACAGAATGTATAGTGGTCTGCACTATAAATTAATTGACAAATAAATAAATAAAATGATCTACCAAAAGAAAATAGAATTGGACATGGTCTACACTCTAAAATTTTATGATGATCAAGATCTGAAATACAGAGAGGTCCAAGAAACCCACTCTGATATTATTGAGGGGTTTTACCTCATTTCACAGTGAAGAGTCAAAGCTCACAAATTGTACACAGGCATAGAGGATTCTTGGTCAATCAACTTTACTATTTCAAAGAATTTTTGGTCAATCAACTTCATTATTTTGTTTCATAAATTAAATGCATATATATCGTGAAATTTTTTCCAACTAAGAGATTGCTCCAACTCCTAATCCCATAATAATCTCACTACATCTAAATACATGAGTTAATTTCATAACTCACCATTCAAGTACAAACTAATATTGATATCCCAAACTCCTAAAATATAATATTGTTACATAACAACATTTACCAACTTATTTATCATGGAAACTCTAAATTTCCAACATCGAAGTTTTTTTTAGATTTTGTGGACATCTTTTCCTTAAATTTACTTTAAAAATATATTCTAATGTAGATCCTTCTCTTTAAACGTTAGTATTGATAAATCCTTTCTTCACATCTTTGCTTCAACTATAATTGGCTACATCCACTTGCAATGATGCCTGGTCTTCCTCATTTCCAACCATAATTTGATCTACAAATGGCCATAGAAACAAATGACTCTCTACAAAATTAATTCAATTCTAATTAAATTCAATGCAATTTGGATGATTTTGAAAATGTTTACCTCTATTAAGGTTGCTAATGTCATCGTGGTCATAAGATTATTATTAGAGTATGAATTGACTACAACCTTCAATAAATTCTTATATATGTATATATATGAACTTCCTTGAGGAAGTCTTGGGTTTGTTTTGGAACCCTTTGGACACATTTGAGAAGCTTTATCTTTGAAGTGGATTCAATGTAGATCCTTCTTCTCTACACATCTACACATCTTAATGCCATTGCATCTATTACTATTGACTTTAACCATTGAGACATCACTACTAAGGCATCTACATGGGCTTTATTTACAATTTTATAAGGAGGAAACACAAGTATCTACTTTAGATCTCAGATTATAAAATAACGATGTTTCTAAGTATTTGGGTGGTACCATTACACAAAATAATCCTTGAAATTTTTAATAAATACAATAATTATACATAATTTTCATGAAATGTGATTCAAATTACTTCAATTGCAATGATTCGCACCTCAAATACAACATCTTCTATTTCAAAAATGCTTCACATAGTAATATGATAAAAACCACCTCAAAGGTTTAAAATAAATTGAGAAATGCTTCCATTGAGAGGGCGACTTAAATAAGATCACTTTTGAGTATGGAGAAGCTTAGGAAAGGTAGATTTATCTGATTTGTCTAAGATCACTTCTAAGACATTTTCCATAAATTAATATTAAAATACGTATTTAAAATAACACTTAATTACAACATTGATCGGTAAGATTGAAAGAGATTATATATCCACTACCAAGTAAATTGGGCTTTGGGACATGTCTACAAGGTATGCTTGAGAGACTCATATCTACTATAAGATGCACACTTGGGTTAAGCAATTCTAATATGAGAAAATCATTCCCCAAATAGAAGGTTTTTATAGGTCAGACACCAAAAAACATGAGCAAGCTTGGGGTTCAAGCTTGGCCTTTCAGATGTAGTTGAGTCGGGCAAGACAAATCCTGGAAGAGAAATTGAAGCCCCAATGCCTATTAAGCTTTTCAAGGACTAAGGACAAGGGGCTTGTCACCTGGTAAAAAAGGCCTAGGGAATAATTTTTGAAGTAGCTATAACATTTCCACCTCTAGTCCTTCCACCATAAGCATAAAGTTTGCTGACCCAACTTGTGAAACATGACATTTAAAATTATTTCCTGAATCTATAGAATAACTAGTAAGTCTGAATTACTTAAATTGAATTTCGCTTTTAACATAGACCAAAAAGCCCAGTCATGAGAAGAAACCAAATCCTTAATACTCTAAATCCATAGTTTCAAAGCTTTTATACCAGGTATTTGGTCTAATTGTCATGCATATTTGATGTCTTCTATATAATAAAAGAGATATGGATATATAATAAAAAAGACATGGATATATAATTATAGATCATTATGCTATGTGCCAAATGGGTGTTCAAAGCCATTGTATTTCATTTGAATCTGCTTATGGTAAATCTACCTCTGCTCCTATTAAATTGAATCTTTGAGGTTGATATAATCTCTAGCAGTCTCCAATTATCAGATATTATTTTTGAAACCTTTTTTTTTATTGAATTAAGTTAATATATTATAAATAAAATTTGACTGAGTAAATCTCATGTCTTTCAAATTATATAAGTGTTTAATCATTACTGTAGGTGGGAAAAAATATCAAAATATTCAGTTCTTGTAGTTTAAGATAGCTATAAAATAACAGAAGCTAACAACATTCCTGAATCATTCTAATAGAAATTAAAAGGACGGTATAATTTAAATAATAATTAATTAGAATTGTTATATTAATAGATTGAAAATATTTTATTGAGATCTAAATCAAACAAATGCAAAATTTGAATAAAATTTATGGTAACAAGAATTAACACAGATCTGTTAAAATGAATTAGAATAGAATTAAAAAAGATGAAATTTGAAGATAGAACTCTGTTTCAATGGACTTGGACCAGACTTCAACATTATTTTTCTTTTTAATCTATAATGAGCAAGAACACTACCTAAAAATGGGCTGTACAAAACAATAGCTAAAAATACCCTTGCGTATATGCATGTTATTTTTTAAACCCAGAAAATTACTAAAACACGATCAAAAAACAAATGATTGGATGACAAGGAAAATGTTTACCTCTATTGAGGTTGCTAATGTCATCTTGGTCATAGGAATTAAATTTATTAGAGTATGCATTGACTACAACCTTCAATGAATTCTTGGATTTTTTTTCTTTTAATCCGTATGACCTGCCTTGAGGAAGTCTTTGGCTTTCTTTTTGGGCTTAACATTTGTTATTTTAGGTTTTCTTTGGTTTTTTTCTTCTAATTTCTATTTGAATTAGTTTTCTAACACTGCAATGATGTTTTGGGTTTGTTTTTAGATCTTGTGGACATCCTTTAATAGATTCTAATATAGATCCTTCTTTTCTTTAAACATTATTATCGATAGATCGTTTTTTCACATCCTTGCTTTGACTGTAATTGTCTACATCCACTTGCAATGCTGCCTAGGTTTCCTCGTTTCCAACCATAATTAGCCATAGAAATAGATGACTCTCTACAAAGCTAATTAAATTCAATGCAATTTGGATGATTTAGAAAATGTTTATCTCAGTAGGTTGCTAATGTCATCCTGATCATAAGAATTAAATTTATTAGAGTATACATTGACTACAACCTTCAATAAATTCTTATATACATATATATGAACTTCCTTGAGGAAGTCTTGGGTTTGTTTTGGAACCGTTTGGACGCATTTGAGAAGCTTTATAGTAGAAGTGGATTCAATGTAGATCCTTCCTCTCTACCTATCTTAATGCCCTTACATCCATTGACACATCGCTACTATGAAATCTACCAGAGATTTATTTGCAGTTTTATGAGGAGACACAAGTATCTGTTTTAGATCTCAAATTCTAAAAAAATAACGATGTTTCTAAGAATTTAGGTGGTGCCATTTCATAAAATAAAAAATAAACCAGCAAATTCTTAATAATTATACATAATTTTCATGAAATGTGGCTAAAACTACTTCAATCGCAATGATTCATACCTCAAATACAGCAGCTTCTATTTCAGAAATGCTTCGCACAGTAATATCATAAAAACTCTCTCAAAAGTTTAAAATAAAATGATAACGCTTCCATTAAGGTTTAAAATAAAATAATAGGACTTTTGTGAGTCCGTTGAAATCCTTGACTGAAATGGAATGCAGTTCCACTTGAGTTGAAACAGCTGATATAAAAAGAATGGTGGTGGTGTTGCTCTTGTTCTTGGGCTGAGTTAAAGAAAAGAAAAGAATAGAACTTGATATGGCAACAATGTTAATGCTGTTGGATGAAAAGGTTGCTTCGAGAGGTTCGAAGGCAATGAAGAAGGTGAAGATCAATGGCATGGCACAGAAGAGGCAGCTGCAAAGAGGGCTTGGTGTGGTACAGTTTAAAAGGCTGAGATTACAATAACAGAAGAAGCGACTGCAGGAAGATACAGTAATGGTGGGGGCGGCTGCATCTACGAATAATCATATGGCGTATGTATCACTGTATGGATACAGAAGGTGAAGTCAGCAGAAAAAATAAAACAACAGAAATAAAAATATATATGCAAACGTAGACAGCAGATTGCTATGGCAATCAAGGAGAGATTTTGAATCTGATTATTTCTCTATTTAAAAACTACGAACAGTGCTTACATAAATAGAAATGAAAACAAATAGAACTAAAAAATAAACTAATGTTTAATCCACAGTTGTGCATGCTAACTGAGAAGGACTGAAACAATTTAAGCATGCAAACTGCGCTAAGACTAAAACAGGATCATACAACCTGCATGCATGAGGGAGGCAAACATATAGTTGGAGAAATTATCTGCAGTTTCTAACACTCCCCCTTAATTTCTACCACTAACTACTTCAGCGTTTACAATGCCTAAATTTTGTCTTAGATAATCAAAACTCTCTTTTGCTAATGCCTTTGTGAATATATCAGCCAATTGGTCTTCAGATCTACAGAACTCCAGATGGATTTCTCCATTGTTCACTAACTCTTTGATAAAATGAAATCTTGTATCAATGTGCTTGCTCCTCTTGTGAAAAACATGATTTTTTGACAAAGCAACTGCTAATTTGTTGTCACAAAAGATTGGTGTTGACTTCTTCTGTGCTTGTAATAAATCTATCAATACTCTCCTCATCCAAGTTGTTTGACATGCTACTAATGTGGTTTCTACATACTCTACTTCAGCTGATGAAAGTGTCACTATAGGTTGCTTTTTGGATGCCCATGTGACCACACCTGTTCCAAAAAAAGAGGCATGTCCAGAAGTACTCATCCTGTCATCAATGATACCTGCAAAATCACTATCAGTATAACCAATCAAACCAAAATCATTAGTTGTAGAATATAAAATTCCATATTTTTTTGTTCTTGTCACATATCTCAATATCTTCTTTCCAACTTGCCAATGTGAGTCTTTTGGTGACTCCATGAATCTAGAGATTAAATTGACCCCATACATGATATCTGGTCTTGTAGCTATAAGATACATCAAACTACCAATTAGTCTTTTGAATGTTGTAGAATCAACATTAGACCCTTTGTCTTCTTTGCTAATTTTAGTCCCTGTAGCAACTAGTGTAGGTGTTGATTTACAATTCAACATCTTAAACCTCCTTAACACATTCTTTGCATATTTATTTTGACAAATAAATATTCCTTTCTCTGATTGTACAACTTCTATGCCCAAAAAATACTTCATTAATCCCAAATCTGTCATTTCAAATTCTTTCTTCATTGCTGATTTAAATGTGTCTACAGACAAATTTTTAGTGAAAATTAAATTATCAACATACAAACACAATCAAAATCTGACCTTCTTTATTGATTTTTGTGTACAATGTAGGCTCACTATTGCTTCTGTTGAATCCATTGTTTGTCATGTATGAATCAATCATACTATACCATGCTCTTAGTGCTTGCTTAAGACCATAGAGGGTCTTCTTCAATTTGTAGAGTTTTTCTTTATGTACGTGCACTTCATAACCTAGTGGTTGTTTCACATACACTTTTTCATCTAGAAAACCATTTAAGAAAGCTGATTTGACATCCATTTGATATACTTTCCAATTATTTTGTGCAGCTATTGTTAAAACCATTCTAATAGTATCAAGTCTAGCAACTAGAGCAAATGTTTCATTATAATCAATTCCATGTTCTTGTGCAAAACCTTTTGCTACTAACCTTGCCTTGTGCTTTTCAACATTTCTTTCTGCATCAAATTTGGTCTTATAAACCCATTTGACTCCTATGCAATCCTTACCTTCAGGTAGATTAATTAGATCCCATGTTTGGTTTCTTTCAATGGCATTCATCTCTTCATCCATTGCTTTTATCCAATTTTCTTCATTAACTACTTCTTCATAATACATAGGATCATGAGAGAAAAAAGAAAAATTTGAACATAAATCTAACTTCTCTTCTTCTTGCTTATAAATCTCATTCAAGTTTCTCATTTTCTTACCTTTAAGTTTTGATCTTAAAGTGGCAAGAGTTGGATCTGATTCATCACTTACTTGTGAATTGGGTGTAGAATGACACGCATGACCATATGATTCACCTTGTGCTAAGCTCCTAGGTGTTCTTATTGGAGTGCTTGTTCTTGCTTATGGAGAGGATTGATCACCTTGCAAATTTTGTTCTTCAGATTCTTCTTCATTTTTGGAAATTTGTGCTCCAATTGTGATGGTTTTATCAATGCTTCCATCCCATGCTTCTTCTTCCTTAAATTCCACATCTTTGCTAATAATCACTTTCTTTGAAATGGGGTTATACAACTTATAAGCCTTTGATTGTTCACTATAGCCAATTAAAATGCATTTCTCTCCTCTATCATCAAGTTTTATTCTTAATTTAGATGGTATAAGAGAATATACAATACAACCAAAATTTTTGAAATGATGTACACTATGCTTCTTACCACTCTAAGCTTCTTTTGGAATTCGATCCCTGACACTCTTTGTTGGGCTTCTATTCATAATATATACTGCACATGCTACTGCTTCTGCCCAATATTCATTTGACAAATGTTTGGCCTTCAACATGCTTCTATCCATCTCCATAATTGTTCTATTCTTCCTTTCTGCTACACCATTCTACTGTGGTGTGTACCTTGTAGTCAGTTGCCTTTTAGTGCCATGATATCTGCAAAAATATTGAAATTCATTAGACATATATTCACCTCCTCTATCTGATCTAAGTACCTTGATGTAAAGGCCACTCTGCTTTTCAACCATAGCCTTGAATTCTTTCAATTTTCTAAAGGCTTCAGACTTATTTTTGAGAAAATATATCCAAGTCTTTCTACTAAAATCATCAATGAAGGTTAGAAAATAAGAACTACCTCCAAATGATGGAATTTGCATTGGTCCACATAAATCACTATGGACTAGCTCCAATATTACCTTTGCTCTATATGAGGCTCCTACTGGAAAGTTCTTTCTATGCTGTTTTGCCAGAATACAATTATCAGATGAACTTTATGGCTTTTCTATTGGTGGTAAACCCTTCACCATATTTTTTTTCTATAACAAATTCAAACCTCCAAAATGTAAATGTCCATACCTTAAGTGCCATAGCCATGACTGGTCTAGATGCATGGTTTTGAAGTGGGCTTCCTCTTCTCTTCGGATGCACTAAATTCGAAGAGGGAACATCCGATTCTTGGTCATCTCCACTTTTTCTATCAACCTGTCACTTGGAAACTTGTCTAATATTGTGTAAATATTATCTATAAAAGATACTCTGTAACCTTTCTATACTATCTGTCCAATACTTATAAGATTATGCTTTAGTCCAGGTATAAAATAAACATTAGGTATAAACCTTCTTTCACCATTTTTTGCCAAAACATTTATTACTCCTTTACCCATTACATCCACTGTGATATCATTTCCTAATTTAACTTCAGATCTTACAAAATCATCAAGACTAGGAAAAAATTCTTTATTCCCTGTCATATGATTACTACATCCACTATCTACGAACAAATATCTCTAGCTTTTTCTTGAGTAACATGACAAGTGAGAAATAAGCTTCCAGGATTAGAACTAGATTCATTTGTGTAATTAGCATTTTCCTTGTCCACATCTTCTTGTTTCTTTCTGCATTCACTTGCATAATGTCCATATTTTTTGCAATAATAACATTGAATGTTAGATTTATCAAACATTTGTGAATTTTGCTGGAAGTGATTGTTGGCACGTCTTCTATTGTTGTAGTTTTGATTATTATTATCACCTTGATCTAGATTGTTCCTTCCATTTTTGCCTCTACCTCTTCCTCTATAGTTTGACCTTCCTCTTCTTCTTCCTCTGCCAAATGATACCTGAGACTTGAAATCATTCTCAAAAGAAGTATTGTTATTCCTATTCATTCTAGATTCATGTGTTAACAAAGATCCCATCAATTCATCTACTAATAACTGTTCCAAATCCTTGGTTTCCTTAATAGCTACAACTATTGCATCAAATTTGCTGGGTAAACTCCTGAGTATTTTTTCTATGATCTTTTGATCTGTTATTGTTTCTTCATTAGATCTTATTTGATTCACTATATTCAATACTTGACCCATAAACTGGTCTATAGACTCTGAATCATTCATTTGCAAATTTTCAAAATTTCTCCTAAGAGATTGCAATTTAGCTATTTTCACCTTTGTATTACCTTTATAAGTGGTCCCTAAGATTTTCCATGCTGACTTGGATCTCATTGCTGCTGCAACTCTAAAAAAAATAGATTCATCCATTACCTATTGGATTAGGAATAGAGCTTTTGCATCCTTTTTTTTGTTCTCTTTAAGCTCTTCCTTTTGTGCTCGAGTTAATGCCTGATGGGCAGTCTCATCCTATGGTTCTACAAAACCATTCTCTACCAAATCTCAAACTTCTTGTGAACAAAACAATGTTCTCAATTTAATTGCCCAAAAATCATAATTTTTACCATTAAAAATGGGAATCTGGAGCTGAGAGATGTTGTTGTTTGTTGCCATGTCTCAAGCCTATTTGTTTGGATGAGATCTGCCTGCTACACACAAGTCTATCCAAAAATACTCAGAGAATGAACACTTGAACATAAAATGGCTTTGATGACTGTTGAAACCGCAATCTCTCTTTTGTTTTTTCCCAGTCTGTCAACTTGTCCATTATGCGAAGACGTCCACTATGCAAATTGCTTCTTTCTTCTGCTACATATCTCTGATAGGTCGCACAAGTCGCAAGACTCCAGGCTTCACTGATTACACAAGTGCTGCTGTCAACTTCAGGGTTTGTTGTGTCTAGGCTGGTCAAATCCCGTGCTTCTTCGTTGTGCCTCTTAGCTATTTATAGGCTCTGATACCAATTTGAAGTCAGCAAAAAAAATAAAACAATAGAAATAAATATATATATGCAAACGTAGACACCAGATTGCTACGGCAATCAAGGAGAGATTTTGAATCTTATTATTTCTCTATTCAAAAACTGTGAACAATGCTTACATAAATAGAAATGAAAACAAATAGAACTAAAAAATAAACTAATGTTTAATCCACAGTTTTGCATGCTAACTGAGAAGGACTGAAACAATTTAAGCATGCAAACTACGCTAAGACTAAAATAGGATCATGCAAACTACATCCATGAGGGAGGTGAACTGATAGTTGGAGAAATTATCTCCAGTTTCTAATCTATGAATAATCATATGGCGTAAGTATCACCGTATGAATACGGAAGGCCACCTGGGGTATATTATTTTCTCAGGAATCATCATCATCAATCTAAACAATTGTCTGCATGTTCATCCAATAAAAATATGTTTGGTTTGCAACAGGTCGCTTGTTCGAATCATAAAAGTATTTTAAATGTCGAACCTGTGGTTCAATTAGCGCCTTCTTATGCTTTGCTACTTCAAAAATACCGATTTTTCAACAAGGATGATCATTTGTATTTCATGGCCATCAGAGGGGTTAGTAGTAATAGTAATATTAATAATAATCATCTTGTCGGTATATTTGGAGGTTTTGAGGAGGACGGCAGGTTTAAGGGCTTAACGTCGCATAATATTTATCCTTATGGCCGCTGTCCCTTTCAAAGCATCCAGAAAGAGGCAAAATCCTGCATTTATAATGGGCAATTTGTTGAAACAGAAACAACAGCATGGTCGATGAAACTCCTAACTGCTAGCCGACATAAATGGCATCATGCGCTACTAAACCGCTTTGCACCACCACTTCCCCCAAACTACCACTATTCAAAACCAAAGTATTTACAATAAAATATGCTATTTTATCTACTATATAAACCTTTTGCTTAATTAAATTTATTAGAGTATGCATGAACTACAACCTTCAATGAATTCTTGGATTATTTTATTTTAATCCGTATAACCTGCCTTGAGGAAGTCTTTGGCTTTTTTTTTGGGTCTCAACATTTGTTATTTTAGGTTTTCTTTGGCTTTTTTTTTTTCTAATCTCTATTTGTTATTTTAGGTTTTCTTTGGCTTTTTTTTTTCTAATCTCTATGTGAATTAGTTTTCTGACACTGCAATGATGTGTTGGGTTTATTTTTAGATCCTGTGGACATCCTTTTTTTAGATTTACTTTAAAAATAGATTTTAAAATAAATTTTTCTTCTCTTTAAACATTATTATCGATAGATCACTTTTTTCATATCCTTGGTTCGACTGTGATTGTCTGCAATCACTTGCAATGCTGCCTGACTTTCCTCGTTTCTAACCATGATGTGATCCACAAATGGCCATAGAAACAGATGGCTCTCTACAAAACTAATTAAATTCAATGCAATTTGGATGAACCTCAATAGGGTTGCTAATGTCATCCTGGTCATAAGAATTAAATTTATTAGAGTATGCATTGACTACGACCTTCAATAAATTCATATATATATATACTTCCTTGAGAAAGTCTTAGGTTTGTTTTGGAACATTTTGAACGCATTTGATTAGCTTTATATTGGAAGTGAATTCAATGTAGATCCTTCCTCTCTACCCATCTTAATGCCCTTACATCCATTGACACATCGCTGCTATGGTATCTACCAGGTCTTTATTTGCAGTTTTATGAGGAGACACGAGTATCTGTTTTAGATCTCAAATTCTAAAATAACAACGTTTCTAAGTATTTGGGTGGTGTCATTTCACAAAGTAAAAATAAACCATGAAATTCTTAATAATTATACATAATTTTCATGAAATGTGATTAAAACTACTTCAATCGCAATGATTCATACCTCAAATACAGCAGCTTCTATTTCAGAAATGTTTCGCACGGTAATATCATAAAAACTATCCCAAAGGTTTAAAATAAAATGATAAATGTTTCTATTGAGAGGGAGAGGCTTAAATAAGATCACTTCTAAGCAAGGAGAAGCTTAGGAAAGGTAGATTTATCTGATTGCTCGAGGCCCAAGAAGCTATTACCAATAAATTAGAGCATTAAAATATTAAAATACATATTTAAAATAACACTTAATTACAACATGGACCATCATGCATTGAATGGGCTGTCCATTGTCCAGTATTAACGTCTCCAAATACCAAAGATAATTTAAAACCATCAATAGATGTATATTATGGGTACATAGATGGTGGGTACTTGGTCATGACGGATATTGGAAAAACGATTTTCCAAAAAATAAATAAATAAAATTGGAATATATTGTTATATTAATTAATTATTTAAAAATAGAATATGTAGATGTTTATAACAAAAAGTAACTGCTTTGTATTTATGGTTCGATTTTTATATTAATAAAAAATATGATTCAAAATAACAAAATTTATTGGATGTATATAACTATTAATAAGTAGCATCAAAATATCAAAAAATAAAAAAATTATATAAAGGATGAAATATCAAATGATGATGAAGGTGAATTGTCTTTAAGTGGGTGAGCACTCCATCAAGAGGGTTTAGCTAAAGTAAAATTTGGTGTCTCTCATCCTATATGACTTTTGATAGTCCCAGTACAATTGTAATACCTCAACTAGAAGGCAACATCACATAAGTCCACAGTGGGTTTCCATCCTACACAAACGAATTACACTAATAGGGGCTAACTGAAGTATTTCCTTATAGTATTAGACTCCACCTCCTCTATTGAGGAGGTGAAGAGGAACAACGACTGCAACTATGATAATGGCTTTATCGACATATGGGTGCTAGTTAAGGAGTTTTATGCACAGGATGATGGTCGAAAAGCATGTAACTCATCGTGCAAGGAGTACTCCCCCAAAGGAGGTCCTGCATGTACTAAAATTCAAGGGTCACATTCTTGGCATGTATTTAAATCTATAAACAAACTTAATAAATAAAAATAAATTTATCATTAACAATGAATTGCATAACAGGCTCTTCATTATTAACAATAGCATAATTTTTAGATTCCATAACTGAAACAAAATGATAACTCTAAAAAAAATCTACAAAATGTAATGTATGGTGGCCACTATGCTCTATTCCTAAAAAATGTCACAAGTCAATTAATCCACTCTATTCCCATAAAATTGACTAAGTAAATCCCATGTCTTTCCAATCATATAGGTGTTTAATCATTATTGTAGGTGTGAAAAAATATCAAAATGTTCAATTCATGTAGTTTAAGACGGTTATATACTAATCAAAAATACAATTCAAAACAACAAAATATATTGGATATACATGACTATCTACAAGTAACATCAAAAACAAGAAAACTACATAAACACCAAAAGATGACGAACATAAATCGTCCTTAGGTGGGTGAGCTTTCCATCAGAAGGGTTTAGCTAAAGGAAAATTTGGTGCCTCTCATCCTAAATGGCTTCTGATGGTGCCAATGTAATTATAATACCCTAACTAGAAGGCGACATCATATAATTCTATAGTGGGCTGCCATCCTACACAAATAAATTACACCAATAGGGGCTAACTGAAGTGTTTTCTTGTAGTATTAGAGTCCACCTCCTCTATTGAGAAGGGGGAGAGGAACAATGACTGCAACTATGATAATGGATTTATCGACATATGGGTGGTAGTTAAAGAGTTGTATGCACATGATGGTCAAAAGGCATTGACTCATTGTGCAAAGAGTACTCTTATAAAAAGGTCATGCATGTACTAAAACGTAAGGGTCACATTTTTGACATATGTTTAAATTTGCAAACAAGCTTAATAAATCAAAATAAATTTATCATTAACATAGAATTGTGTAAAAAGCTTTTCATTATTAACAATAGCAGAATGTTTAAAATCTATAGCTGAAATAAAATAATAAATTTAAAAAAATCTACAAAATATAATGTATGGCAACCATTATATTCTATTCCCAAAAAAAGGTCACAAGTCAATTAATCCACTCTATTTAAAAAAATTGACTAAGTAAATCTCATGTATTTTTAATCATATAAATTTTTAATTTTTATTGTAAACGTGAAAAAAAATATCAAAATGTTTAATTATTGTAATTTAAGACGGTTATTAGAGTATGCACTGACTACAACCTTCAATGAATTCTTAGATTTTTTTAAAATCCATATGACCTGCCTTGAGAAAGTCATTAGCTTTTCTTTTTTGGGCTCAACATTTGTTATTTTAGGTTTTCTTTGGCTTTTTTTTCTAATCTCTATGTGAATTAGTCTTTCAATAGGATGCTTTGACTAGAGACCGCAATGATGTTTTGGGTTTATTTTTAAATCCTTGAGTTTACTTTAGAAATAGATTTTAATGTAGATCCTCCACTTGCAATGTTGCATGGTCTTCCACGTTTCCAACCATAATCAAATGACCATAAAAACAGATGGCTGACTAATTAAATTTAACATATTTTGAATGATTTTAACCTGGTCTTCCACGCTTCCAACCATAATCAAATGGCCATAGAAACAAATGGCTGACTAATTAAATTCAACACAATTTGAATGATTTTAAAAATGTTTACCACTATTAAGGTTGTTGATGCCATCCTGCTCATAGGAATTAAATTTATTAGAGTATGCATTGATTACAACCTTCAATAAATTCTTATATTTATTTATATATATATATATAAACTTCCTTAAGGAAGTCTTGGGTTTGTTTTGGAATCCTTTGGATACATTCAAGAAGCTTTATCTTGATACTTCCTCTCTGCACATCTTAATGCCCTTACATCTATTACTATTGTCTTCAATCATTGACACATCGTTACTATGGCATCTGCTAGGCCTTTATTTGCAGTTTTATGGGAAAGAGACACAAATATTTGCTTCAGATCTCAAATTCTAAAATAACGATGTTTCTAAGTATACATAATTATCATAAAATAAACCATGGAATTCTTAACAAATATAATAACTATACATAAATGTGATTAAAACTACTTCAATCACAATGATTCATACCTTAAATAGAGCAGCTTCTATTTCAGAAATGCTTCACATAGTAATATCATAAAAACTACCTCAAAGGTTTAAAATAAAATGAGAAATGACTCCATTGAGAGGGAGGCTTAAATAAGATCACTTCTAAGTATGGAGAAGCTAAATTGCTTTCGGCCCAAGAAGACATTTCCCATAAATTAGATTATTAAAATATTAAAAAACATATTTAAAATAATACTTAATGACAACATTTACCATCATGCATTGAATAGGTTGTCCATTGGCCAACTATTAACGTTTTGGAAAAAGGGATATTGAAAAATGAAACGATTTTACATAAAAATAAAAATAAAATAATTTTTTTGAAATACATTGTTATATTAATTAATTATCATAAAATATAATATATAAATGTTTAAAAAAATGATAATCAGTTTATATTTAGTTTGATCTTTATATTGATAAAAATATAAAGTTCAAAATAACAATATCTATTGGATGTACATGATTATTCACAAGTAGCATCAAAACATCAAAAAGCAAGAGAATTATGTAAAGGATGAAACACCAAAAGATGATGAAGGTGATTCATCCTTAGGTAGGTGAGCACCCCATCAAGAGGGTTTATCTAAATGAAAATTTGGTGCCTTTCATCCTAAATGGCTTCTAATGGTGCCAATGCAATTGTAATACCCCAACTAAAAGGCAACATCATATAAGTCCACATTGGGCTGCCATCCTACACAATTGAATTACACCAATAGGTGCAAACTGAAGTATTTCATCATAGTATTATACTTTACCCCCTCTATTGAGGAGGAGAGGAGCAGAAATTACAAGTGTGATAATGGCTCTATCGACATCTACGTACTAGTTAAGGAGTGTCATGCACAAGATGGTTGAAAGGCATGTGACTCATTATGCAAGGAGTATTGCCCCAGGAGAGGTCCTCCATGAGATAAAATTTAAGGGTCACATTCTTGGCATGCATTTAAACTTGCAAACAAGCTTAATAAATCAAAATAAATTTATCATTAACAAAGAAATGCATAAAAAGCTCTTCATTATTAATAATAGTAGAATTTGTAGAATCCATAGCTGAAACAAAATGATAACTTTAAAAAAATCTACAAAATGTAATGTATGGCAGCCAATATGCTTTATTACCAAAAAATGTCACATGTCAATTACTCGACTCTAGGTGATAAGGTTAGAATAAGCTATGAATCCATTTACAGGCAGTCTAAGCACTCGAACATGTCCAAAAATTATGCTTGAATGTTTTAGGATGAGACCATCTCAGGCACTTGGGGTTGGAAATAATGATCATAAGACTCTCCCTAGGAGGAATTCCTTGATAAACTAGACACCAAAGGAAATGAGCTAATTTAGGCTTGAGCCTGACAGTTTGAATCCTATTAAGTCGAGCAAACTAGGATCTAGGTGAGGAATTCAAGTTTCATCTTTTATTGAGCTTACACAATGTTAAAGAAAAAAAACTCGTTATCTAATAGAGAAAACTAGGAGAGATTTCTTAATGTGGTATTACATTTCCAGTGCCAATCCTTCAACCATGTAAGTGGAGTTTGCAAACATATCTTATGAAGCATGATATTAAACATCAATTCTTGAATACATAAAATAGAAGGTAAGTCTAAATTTAGAATCTCATAATTTGGATTTTTAAAATAGCCATGGGATCTAATCACAAAAGGAGACCAAATCCCAAACATTGGAAATACCTTTTTTGAAAATCTAGTGATATTTCATCCCTCATAATTTCACTAAAAAGAGGTTGGAATTGGTCATAACTGGGGACCATCATAGATTATGTTCATTAAAAGAGATACCAATATTAAATCCATCTCTAACCCATGTTAGGAAAGGTTTAACTGCTTCAAAGGCTTTCTAGATAAATTTAGCCAAAGATGGGGGATAAATATAATCAAAAGAGTATGCAATCCAATGTTTTTTCTAATAGTTCTTTCAATAAGGAACATATGTAGTAATTAAATACTTTATCATAATTTCATAAGCCCCATTTCCCTTAATTTAATTTACAAACAAATTAGCATAGAGAGAAGTACTTTGCCTATAAATATCAATAATGCACATTACTCCTTTGTCATGAGCAAGGAAGAATATTGCCCAAGATACAGTGTGGAAGCCACAAGGTTACTTAGCATTAGACCAAAGAAAATCTCTAAGCACCTTTTCTATTTTTCATACAAGGCTTTTGAATAAGTCTAACAAGAGGAATAATAGATATGAGTGGCTGAAAACATATAGTGTAGACCTAAAATTTTCCTACACAAGAAAGAGGCTTAGTGATCCAATGGTTTTTTTTCCCAATCTATCAATCACATACTCATATAGAACAAAGGGGAAAATATTTTGGCACCATATGCGTGTCCTCTAATCTCTATATTTTAAATTAAAACCATTTATCTAGGTCATCCCACACATTTCGCATGTTAATCATAGAGGTAATTCACCCAAAGAGTCTCCTATATATGTATAGCAAGCCTAAGCCTATTCCTTTCTAGCACCCTTTCTAACACTTAACAAGAAATCATCTAACATATTGATGATACACTTACACATCCTTGATAAACTATCCTAAAGCATCCAAATAAGAAAACACCTCAAAAGAGTAGGCCCTAAGCTAATGTGGAAAGCCAAATAGGTTGAATACATTATAAAATATCACTATTGAGTACAACTTAGCATAGGTGAAATAATTAGGTGTAGTTTGATCCCTCTTCAGATATTTTAAATGAGGTTTGAAATATACTAATATTTAAAGCTTGAATAAAACTAAAAATAGTCTAAATTCCTACACTAAATCTAACATAACCACTAATTGAGCCAAATGAAAGAGATAAAAAATTTACCTTCACTTACCAAACATGAAAATATCTCTTATGTTAATATGGATTTTCTCATGAATGGTAGATTTTTATTTTTTAAAGGAGTTGTGCAAGATTTCAACTACCATGTACCTATGATTATTTGATCTCTTGATTAGTTGATGAAAAATATTTATCTATGTTTTTCATCTCTCTAAATGAAGGGATGAAAGGCCAATTTATAAATTTTTTAAGGGAGAAATGGATGGGTGGGATTAATATAAATTTATCTCAAAAAATATTATTTTGTATGGTTGAGATTTGCTCCATGAGTCAAATAAATTTAATGAGGAAGTTGATAAAGTTAGAGGATTAATTAATTAGTTGAGGGAATTGGTTGTTAGGTTTATGAGTTTGTTGAAAGGTAAATGAGTCGATTAAGAGGTTTAATGAGTTATTTGAGTGGGTTAATGAATTAACTAAGTGGTTTGAATGTGGTTGATTAATTAATTTTTATTTTTTACTAAATTAAATAGGATACCATCCTAAATCAAAAAAAAATAAAATGGAGAACCATGTGGGAATAAATTTTCAATGGGCCAAAGAAAAGGTGAAGTTGATTTAGACCCATAAAAAAAAGATAACAAGACGCTAACCATTGGACAAGTATTGAAATCAGAGATTGAGTCCAACAGACATAAGAAAGAAGAAAGAAACCTCACTAAGCATACACACGATCACCAAAATCAAACCAATAAGGAAAGAAGGTCATAAACATATAAATATTATTTTATTTATTGATGGAAAATTTTGTATTACAAAAATACCTATAGGAATACCAAACCATAAAAACTAGACTAAAAACTTGGGCCCAAACAAAGAAATACATAGATCCTTATAAAAATAAATAATTTTGTCTATTCTATATTGATGATGATGATGATGATGATGATGATGATGTCAGGTGGCATGTTCCTACCATCATGTAGTCCTTTACTTATTTTAGTCACCATCATAGTCGAGTTCTCCTATAGATGTTATTCATCTACATCATAATAATGCAGGTGAGAAAAGAGGAAATCTTGAGGCATTTTTTATTTAGCTTGGCTATGAGAAAATACAAGCTCTTTTGGAGTTTGATAATACCGCCATAATAACATGATTGTAGTCAATTGATTCAAGACCCACATAGTGAATTAGGGTTTTGAGGTTTAGATGCTCCTGATTGAGAGTGAAGATTCCACCACATTAGATAAAATATTAGCCCCACTAATTACCTATACAATTTTAAACACATTCCTCCTACCCACAAAATACATTGGTCAACCAAGAATGATTTTAGGACTTTATCATTTTCTTATCCTTCAAATTCATACATTGTATCCATGGCATGCCATATTTTCTTCATTCATACACACATCATAGGATTCATAATTTCTTTGTCAATATTTTCAACAAATGAGAAGAGGTAGAATCCCAAGTCATCAAAACCAAACATGTCACCCTCCATCCAACATGTGTCTTAGGGTGAACCAAAAAATCCTCCTTGACACCCTTCCACTTATCCATGTCTTCCACATGTAAGAAACATGCACCCTAACCAAAAGCAAGAGAGCAATACACATTAGGAATTGATTCCATGCTCTCACAAACAAAATGTATTAAAACATCATCCCTCATCATTAATTGATAAAAAGAATAAAAGAATTTAAAAACTTGGAATATTCATCTTCCAAAATGAATTCCACATGAATACAATGACATCACAACTTCAAAAAAATAAAATGCTACCTTTTATCCTCCCCACACTTGATAACTTGAGGTAATAACTTTTACGAAGTGTTAGGATAAGGGGAACCCCAATCCATGTATCCAGCCTTATAGGTATCTAGGAGATTAACCCCTACATTTGTAACCCAATCTATGACAATATTACCTTTACATTTTGTGTTATGAAACTCCAACTGATCCAAGTAATCTCTCATATTGTTTACTTCATCCAAGATAATCTAAAATTTCCATGGTTTGGCCTTCCTAGACATTAGAGCATTGATGATGACTTGAGAATCACCTTTGACTATCATATTTACCCAGTCATGAATAAGGTAAATTTTAATGCCTTTATTATCACCTGAGACTTTGCAACATTATTGGTCTCCACTCCTAGATCATGATAAAAAATGAGAAGGGTTTGACCATAATGATCTTTAGACACATCACCACCACCATCCCACCTTGAGTTGAATTACGAGGCCCCATAAAATTTTAGCTTTATCTTACTACAATCATGGGGTCTCCAACGATGTTTGGGGATATTCTTATTCAAACTTGCTAATACAAGCCCCTTATCAAATGACTTTTTATTTATTTATTTTAATATGTGTACATGAGATTAATTAGAAGTTAATTAAGTTAATTAATAGTGATTAATTTAGTTAATTGTTTATGGGGTAATGTTGGTAGGATTAGATAGGAAGGTAAAAACATAATAGTATGTACCAATTTTTGGATTAAGGAGGTTACAAACAATTCTAATCTTCCCTCAAAATATCCTAAGTTTTGGTCATTGATATTAATTAGACATATATGTTTTATCTTATATTTTGATTTTTGTGATGTTAGTATGGATTATTCAATGATAGATTATATGATGGAAAATTTAAGGTAGTATGATCAGGGTGTTGGAATTAGGGTGTTTATATTTGCCCATCTTTGAAGGTAATTACAACTAAAATAAGTATGAATTTCAAAGAATAGAGAAAAGTTATAAGGACATATGTGGTGTTGCCTATTGTGGCATAGTTGGTGGTATATATGATGCCCCTTTGAGAAGGATCTGAGGATTAAATATTTAGAGAATCTCTTGAAAGGATAAGAAGGATGAATTAAAGGAGTCATGGGTAAAAGTTTTAGGTGGGGAGTGAGGGATGAATAAATAGGATGCAGGGTGTAAAATCTAGGTCATTTTCACCCTTACCACCTAGAGGAATTGACCTCTGACTCTATACTAGAACTTGAGAAAATATGGCCCATATTCCTTCAAATGAGCCCTATGGCAAATGCACAAGAGAACATAAATGACCAAAGGGAGGTGGCAGACAGGTAATTAACTTTTATATTTTGTTAGTTTGAATTTTTTTGGTGTAACTAATGAATCAAACATTACTAACCATAAACACAATGATTTATATTTTTATCATGGTATTTCTACTCATGTAAACCATGTTTATGTTTGTGTAAATGACATTTATATTCATATAAATAATGTTTACATTCAAGAAAATGATGTTTGTGTTTAGTGCATAGCATTTTTTCTTCATCTTAGTGTTATTTTTTTAAAAGTTTGTTGTTTACATGTGCATGAGTGATGTTTTTGTTCAAATGGTATTTATTCTCAATTTAGTAGTGTTTTTGACAAATTCATGTCATTTGTATCAGTTGGGTGACATTTGCATTCAAATGGCATTTATGCTCAAGTTAGCTGCATTTTTGTCTTTTCTAAGATGAATGATTAAGCATGCATGTTTTTTGTAATGAAATTACTTAGATGTTTCACATCCTTTCATTTATAGATAGTCATTCTTAATTTTTTTTATTTTAAGCATACAAAAACCTATATTAAATGAACTACTTAGGTTCCATATAGATGACATGATCAACTTTTGAACATATGGGGTCTGATGTAGATCAAATGATTTTTCTATTTTATTGATCCAAGTGAGTAGATACTTACCATCAAACTTGCATACTTCCACATTTGGCAGCATTTGTGTCGAACCTATAGTGGAGATGTGATTATTCAAATTGTGAGAACTTTATTGGAGTGGTGGTGGATTATGTTACAAAATTTGATCTATAATATTGTTCAAATGATCACTCATATTTGACAATTGATTTTTCATAAAATCCATTTCCCATTTTATTGATCATCCTTATTCAATATGCTTTATATATATGATTGAATTTATTGAAGGACCTTTGAAACTGATGGATATAAAGTTATAGAAACCATATTGTCCTTGTGAGGATTTTTTTGATTGATTTGACCTTTCCCGCATCTATGAGTGTTAGGACTATCCATGCAAAAATCCTAAGAGGGAGGGTTTCAACCCTGAAAAATGTACAAGCTAATTATTTTGTTTCAATAATCTCATTGCGATGAATCCAATGACTATTAATTTGCATAAGGGTGTCAAAAAAATTCCAAGAATTTTTATTTTTCTTTCATTGTAAAGGTAAGACATTTGAACTATAGAGAATATAGGAAAAAGTCTTTCAATTGGTTAGTTCGCATCAGATGACAAAGATTCTTAAAAATAGATTCGAAGGATTTGTAACTTGATTATTGTCCATAGAAGTTCAGCCAATAAATGTGTTTACATAGATGGGTTTAAAAATAATTATTGAAGACCACCTAATTATTTTCTTAGTAATGCCAAAAGGCTTCCTTTCAAATTATGAAGGAGTAAGGGGTTCCCCTAGTGGGTATACAGAAGTTGGTTCGGTAAGCCCATAAGGTAAGATAGAGTTGAAGGTGTTCAATCCTCTTGAAAATTTTACTGATGCATTTATTGGAGGATTCATCTTGTCTATTACCTTTAGGGTAATAGGGTGTGGACCACTTATGTTTGATATTGAATTAGGTATGAAGAGTTTTAACATATTTATTTTTAAAGGACTTACCATTGTTAGAAATTATGACATACGGGATATAATAATGTAAAATGACATGATTGAGAATGAACTTAGATATATAATTACCAATTACATATGTAATCAAGATGTCTTTCACCCATTTTTTGAAATATTCAGTGGTTTAATTTATGTCTTTATATTCATAAAAGGAAAAGGGATTTATCTTCCCAATGAGATTGATCCCCCAAGTGGATAAGAGCCATAAAGTTGTGATGGGATGTAAATCTTGATAAGGCATATGAATAAAGTCTCCATGATTTTGATAAGCTATACACTTTTTGATATATTGGCAAGCATATTTTCCCATAGTAGGTTAGTAGTACCCTGTTCTTAGCAACTTCTTCGCAAGGACCATGCTACTAGTGTGTGTTCCACAAATTTTGTCATGAACTTCCTAGATTGCTAAGTTGGCTTCTTCTTAATTCCAACATCTCAAAAAAATTCTATCATATCCCCTATAATAAAGTGTCTTTCAAAGGATGGTGAATTTGGTTTCACATTAGATAAATGACTTTCTTTTATTATGAGAAAGATTTAGAGCTTTGTGTGATCATGGAACTAAGGGTAAATGTCATGGTACTAAGAGGAATTGGGACCAATAATATCACATACCATTTCTAATTTGAATACATTTTATGTCAGGATCATTAGTATTTTGATAAAACCCTAACATTGTATGATATCCTATTGTATTTCTAAGAGAGATACAATAGTAGCCATGGCATCTTCAACTTTCTTAATTGCAAAAAGATGTTTTTCAAATTGGATGTGTTCATAATACTATTTCAAGTTGTAAACCATTCATTTATATGGGATTATTGTGTCATATTTAGTTGGATACTCATCATTGAATTGTTTGATAATTGTTATGGA
Source organism: Torreya grandis (assembly GCA_037957365.1). Classification (NCBI taxonomy): domain Eukaryota; kingdom Viridiplantae; phylum Streptophyta; class Pinopsida; order Cupressales; family Taxaceae; genus Torreya; species Torreya grandis. The sequence continues at coordinate 331,007 of JARHVA010000400.1, forward strand.
TGCGGCCATAATCAAAGATGGAACACCGAATGCATTGAAGCTTCAACAAATCAAAATGGTAAATGAGAAATAAGTTGTGAGAGAGAAACCAAGATTTTAAAAATGTGAATCCTCCATGAATAGCTCATTAATCTAAGGTTTACAAATATGAGAGTATGGTGTGTAACTCCCCAAGAACACCATAAAGGGCTTAGAATAGGTATGTAACTCCTATGATGGAATAACATACACAATGATGATGGGAAAGAGTAACTCCCAATAATATGAACACCTAAGCAAGATAACTCAAGTGTAAGAATAACATGAGTGTATAAATAACCTAAATAACAAAATAAATATCTTACACTAATACCACCACCCCTCCCCTACCACTCCCCCATAAGCACAACTTAGATGGGTATAAGAAATAGGTCTTAACAATAAGGCCTGATTAGGTAATCATGCATAAATAAACTCTCATTAAGTGGAGAAATAGAGAAAACCCATAGGGAAAAACTCAACCCAAAAAGAGAGATAAAAAAACCCCACAAAAGATAGCATTGAAATAATTTACACTCTGAGTACAACTCATAATATGACCAATATTGAAAATGAGATCCTCTACTTGAAGATTGTATAAGATCCATCCACATTGAATAATGTTTCTTAAATTTTATAAAGGAATAACCTGATGTGTGTATTAAAATTCTACCCATTTCATAATAGAAGATGATGGCAGTAGTATGGATCTATCTGAAAGTGGTCCAAAAATAAGGTGTGGCATAGGTCTAGTAAGATCATGTACAAAAACATAATATGATGCCATTAAAGTAGACCTACCAGAAGGACATAGAACATTCATTAAAGGAATGCCCATGTGAAGAGGATAACATGACTCAACAACCCTCAAAACTAGAAAATGTGGACCCATAAGTAGAGATGACTCTGTGATGATCTCAAAAAATGTACTCTCATTTATTATAGTAGTGTCCTCTAAACTACAAATATATGATGGATCTAGAAGAGCAACATCCTCTACAAGAATGAATGCAAAATATATAATAGAATAGTCGAGGTCTATCAGAATCTCATAGTGAAGTGATGGCTGGATAGAAGGAAGAACATTATCCATCAGGTTTGTGTCATCACAAGAAATAGAAGTAGAGGAGAGAGTATAAGAGTCTCAAAATATAAAATAATAATAGGGTGAGGAGGAGTGATATAAATCACAATAGGATCTTTGAAAAGACATTTAAGAAAGCTCTAAATAGTGTAGGGAGACTGTGTATACTCTACATGGTAACGAAGAACCATGGAAGCATGCAATAATAAGTTACCAAGAAACTTATCTCAATTGTTATCCGACTTATTGTATTGACCTAAATCAGTAGAAACAATAATTTTTCCATATAAGAATGGAGTATGATTATTTTCTATGAGTAAGAGTTCCATATATGCATACTAAGAAGCATAGTTGGTCTTTCCAAAAATAACCACCAATGTAGAATCAACTATTCTCATCCATTGATATCTCTTAAGTAAAGTTGACATAACTGAGAGAAGACACCAAAGAAGTACAATGTGAAAACACTTCACAATGCAACTGATAATGACCTCTATAATGCATACTCAATGTGAGTTTGTTAGACATAATCAAAATGCATATAATAATGAGCAATGTATTCAAGGAGTCATAAATAAAAGGTGCATGCTCTAGAGATGGGATTAAGTAGGATAAAAAATGAGTCCATAAAAGTGAGCTAAATTAGTACACAATAGTAACCAAAGTGACATCAAACGGGAACCCATAAGTCTCATAAACTATGTGTGCACACGATAAAATGTAGGGCCCACAAAAAATGCCTAGGATAATCAATAATGACCCCCATATTTGTAGTTACAAAACATGCTCAAGTGAATGGATGTTAGTCTTAGCTTAAAATGTGTCTATGAAATGTAAGAGCAATTTTTTCTTGTAATGTGGATACTAGTGCATGCTCCAACTATCGATGTCAGACATAACCCATAATGCTCTAAGAAAGGTAAGAGAAAATAGTTCACAAGTAACAATATATGTCTTAGTGAATGGATGTCAAACATAATTGGAAATGCATCCAAATGCAAGCAATCAGTGCATTGACACAAAAATGGCACAAGTGAAGATGCAAATAGGTCAAAGAGGATGTTGGGTTGTACTAATAATGTGTTCAAATGAGGAGTACAAGAGTAGAATAATGATCAAGCAAGGAAAGAAGGAGAAGAATGTTTAGTTTACTTGTGAGGGGGTTTGGTCTCATTTCAAACCAGACCTCACCTTTCATCTTTTTCAAGTGTATGAGGATAATCAAAGAAAAATATTACAAAAATTTCTTGTTTCCCACAAAATCTAAAGATCTCTCAATAATTATTTTTATACAAAAACAATAAAAACACATAGTCTACTATGAATAATTACGCTGAGAGGTGTAACCTACAATGAAAGCCAAGGAGTGTAATGGCATGAAGTGTTCACTTTTATTTTTGGTGGGCCAACATACCTTAAAATTTAAAAAAATGTTGACATATCAATAAAATCAACTGACACATTGTTTGAATATATATATATATATATATATATATATATATATATATATATATATATGTATGTATGTATGTATGTATGTATGTATGTATGTATGTATGTATGTATGTATGTATGTATGTATAAAAGATAAAACATTTAACCTAAAAAATAGACAAAGAACAAAGAAGTAGCACATAAAGGAGAAAACATTGAAAATAAAGAAGTAGCACATAAAGGAGAAAACATAGCAAACAAAGAAGTAGCATAGATAGCAGAAAAAATTGTAAAAACAAGTTATTTCTTAGGAATAAATCAAGTTTTGAAGGCATTTATTTACTGCTATTTGGATTGTTGTCTTTTAGAAACAATGTTGTCTCTTGGTAGGATCAACATCATAGTTATCATTTGATGGCTATGAAGTCAAAATATAGTTATGTTATTGAGCCTTGGAAGCATATCATCATTTGACAGAATGCTATCATTTGGTGACATGTTTTCATTCGATGGCATGCTATCATTTGATAGCATGATGTCACTCAATGGAAATAATGCTATCATATATAGCATAAAAATGATATCTATATGTTTTCAAGCAATAACATTACTTATACTAAATGATAACATGCTATCAAGGCTTGACAACATATCTATTATTTGGTGACAATAATTCTATCACTCAATAATATATAACTTTCAGACTTATTTTATGATTGCTATATACTATCGAGTGATATCATTGCTACTGTCGAATGATATCATTTCTATCACTCGACAACATAGATATCATTTGATGGTAATGCTGCTAAAATAAAACATGCTACCAAATGATGGCATGTTGTCGAATGATAGCAATGTTGTCATTTGATAGTATAGTAATTATTATTTTTTAGTTTGTATGTAATATTTTATTACTTTTTACTAACCTTGTGTTATTATGATTTTCTTCAATTTATAAATGTTTGAATGTTTTATGTCTATCAAATATAGATATGGCATGATCATGATTGAATTTTGAAACTGAAGAGCAGTGAAGAGAATATGCTCGACAATATCACAAAAAACAAACATGAAAAAATGATAAAGGATCAAACACAATAACATAATGAGAATGAAAGAGAAAGACATGTAAAACATAGGGCATAAATGCCAGTTGAAAAGTTAGAAGCATAAATGAGACAACATGTCTAAGAAATGACAACATATTATGCATGAATATCTCAAGATGATTATTAGATATTAAGAATAACAATGCAAAGAGAAATTCATTTTAATCAATTTATAGAAGAATAAAAAAATCAACTACAAGAACATAATTATGAATTAGTTCAAAGACATCATCTAATGAATACTAATGTTGATGTTAACTCTGAAGAAGTGAATTCCATGACCATAGAATGTGTGTTAGACATGCAAGATAATAAAGAAATAAATTATATGGATGATGATGTTGAAAATAATATACAAAATACAAATGATAGTAGTGAAAATATTGAGGTAGATTTGAAAACATTAAAAATGATTTTTGGCCATCATTAGAAAAATTGGCTTCACCAAGTATGTGTTTTATTTTTCAAGAAATTTATCCTATAAAAAATATCTCTCGAGCACCTAAATGTCTACTTTTCCATAGATGTCGACAAGATAAAAATGATCATCAATTTTGAGCATCAAATAATATGGATCCTAGTCCGTAACCACCAGAACTTGCATGCTTAACCTAAGTAGAAGATATGTTAATATCATACATCAATCCAATCCTACAATTCACACACATAACTAGAGGTCAATATAAATATAAATTACATATGATTAGTTTTCCCCAATAAGTGAAATAAATTGCTAAGGTTTTACTGCTCAAATGAAATATTTGTCGCTCATTATTTTTGAAGAAGAGACCAACATGGAACAAATTACAACTTTAAAATTAATAGAGAGAGGGTATATAAATAAAAAATATATAACATGGAAATTTTTATAGAGATGTTTAGATTGATTAAAATGCACTTATTGAACTGGCATCCAATTTTGATAAAATATCTTTGACCAAATAAACTTTTTATATGTGGAGTTGATTTAGATGTGAATAAATATGTATTTCAATGTCTGATGATGGAAATGGATGAAATAAATATCAAAAATAACATGAATTCAATTGATTTTGAATCCCACAATGTTATGAGATAGGTATAATTAATCCATGCATGGGTAAATAAACCTAATGCAAAACCTAGAGATCTGATGGATTGGCTAGGAATTGGTGCATCTCCTATGAATGAGTATGTCATAGAATGGTTACTTGATATGGCATTCCCCACATTATTTCCAAATGGAATATGTGATTGGTTAGAATTAAGAATGAAAAGAGTACATCTATATGAAATTTTTAAACATTTTGTTCGATATAAGGGTCACCATTTTGGACAACACCCACAATTCAAATATTACATGATGAACGTGATTATGAGACATCATGCAAAACATTCATCTATAGTGTTTATGAAACAAATTCTTGAAGACATGTCAACCACCATTAAAATTATGTGAGAATATGGAAAATGTTCACCACTCACATATAGGTGATAATTTGATGCATTTTGGTACCACATTGAGGGGTACAAGGTCTTATTGGGAAAAAAAGTCATGTAGAATTAAGTGACATGTTGCATCAAGTTGGAACATTGATAATTTTATTTAGTTTAAGTGTATTTTACATGTATTAGTTTTATCTACATGTGCTAATGCCAAGAACACCACTAACAAAGCCCCAATAATCTCAAAAATGGCATCAAAAAAATATTATTGACTATCCTCATATAGTGGTATACTATATGTACCTACAACATATAATTTTTTAAAAAGATATACTACAAAAATGAATGAAAGTGAAATATCTTCGGTCTAGATATGAATGGAAGAATATAGGTTCACCACATGTGCATGGGTTGATATGGTTAGAGGGAGGACCAAACATGGAGAACCTTGACTAGACAAATAATCATGATCTAAAAAATGCACAAAAATACTTTGATTCTATGGTCCATGCATGGAATCTATATGGAGATCCACACCAATGAAACATACATGTATGATATCAAGTCTTTCCAAACTATGTTTACATAATAATTAAGTTATCTCGTACTTACAGATAAAATTTTATACATGATGTAATATAGGTATTTAAAAAAATTAAGTTATCTATGTGGAGATCCACACCAATGAAACATAAATGTATGATATCAAGTCTTTCCAAACTATGTTTACATAATAATTAAGTCATCTCGTACTTATAGATAAAATTTAATACATGATGTAATATAGGTATTTAAAAAAATTACACAACATTCATGTATTTGAAATACACATCAACTAGCACAAGTGGATATCAATCATGAATATGAGGAGCTACTCAATTGTGTATAATTCCATACAATGTGTAAAGAGGGTGCCTACCTACGTAAGACAAGAGGAAAAATGGTTTGTAGGTAATATATTCATATGATCATTTTTTATATATAAAAATATAGCATGATATGCTTACAAAAACTAAGAACAATTTATGATTTCTTATAGGTACAATACACCGTGGCCATTAGATTTGAGAAGATCAAAATTATTTCAATACACAACAACTACCCTTAAGGTTGGTTGGGGATTATCAATACACAAATCACAAGGGTTGACTCTTTTTAAAGTACCAATTGATATAGAGCATATAGAAAGACCAGGATTAATATTTGTCGTGATCTCATGTGTAAAATCTTTGAAAGAACTTAGAATTTTGTCTTAATTTTCATACAAATAATATGAAAATTTTAAAATATAAAAATTACTTTCAAAACATAAATCTAATGAAGAAAGACTCAAGTCCTTCGAACTACAATGATGTTACATATTTAATATCTTTACATAACAATTTTTTCTTTCATGTATCTTATACTCCTTTTCAAATATT
>JARHVA010000400.1:340000-345000 GCA_037957365.1 Torreya grandis
ATGAGGAGTGATATAAATCTTAGTAGGATCTTTGAAAATATATTGAAGAATAATCCAAATGGTGTAGGGACACAATGTATGCTCCACATCGTAATGAATATCCATGAAAATATTCAATAATAAATGACCAAGAACCTTATCACAAGTGTTAACCCACTTATTTTACTAACTATGAAGAGATACTCAATTGTGTAGAACTCCATACAATGTGTAGAGAGGGTGCCTACCTATGTAAGATATTCATATGTTCATTTTTACTGACCAAGAACTTCATCACAAATATATATTGAAGAATGCTCCAAACAGTGTAGGGAGACTATGTATGCTCCACATGGTAATGAATATCCATGAAAACATGTAACAATAAGTGACCAAGAACCTTATCACATGTGTTAGCCCACTTATTGTACCAACTATGAATATCTGCTAAATTGTGTATAATGTCATACAATGTGTAGAGAGGATGCGTGTCTATAAAATGTGGATCCATAAGTAGATATGATTCTCGAATGCTCTTAAATAATGTACTCTCACTAAAGATATTAGTGTCCTCATAAGTGTAAATCTAAGATGGATCTGGAAGAACAACATCCTTTATAGGAACAAATGTAAAATTTCTAATAGGATAGTTGAGGTCTGGTGGAATTTCATTCTATATTGGTGGCTTGGTAGAAGGAAGAGCATTATCCATTAGGAATGTGTCATCACAAGAAATAGAAGTAGGAGGAGAGAGTACAAGAGTCTCCAAAGAGATAATAAGAAGAGAAGTGATATAAATCTTAGTAGGATCTCTAAAATGATATTGAATAATTTTTCAAATGGTGTAGGGAGACTGTGTATATTCCATATGGTAATGAAGATCCATAGAAATAGGGAACAATAAGTGACCAAGATCCTTCTCACAAGTGTTAGCCTACTTATTGTACTAGTTATGAAGAGTTGTTCAATGTGTAAAACACCATATAATGTGTATAGATGGTGCTTACCTATGTAAGAAAAGAGGAAAGGTAGTTTGTAGGTAATATATTCATACATTCATTTTTTCTATATAAAAATATAACATGATATGATTATAGAAACTACAAACATTTTATGATTTCTTATAGTTACAATGCACCATGGCTGTTAAATTTGAGAAGATCAAAATTATTTCAATACACAACAACTACCCTTAATATTGGCTTGGGGATTATCAATACACAAATCACAAGGCTTGACTCTTCTAAAGTAAAAATTGATATAGACCATAAATAAAGATCAAGATTAACATATGTGGCTATCTTGTGTGTAAAATCTTTGGAATAACTAAGAATTTTTTCTTAGTTTTCATACAACTGATATGAAATGTTTAAAATAGGAAAATTACTTTCAAAATGAAAATTTGAGGAAGAAAGACTCAAGTCCTCGGAACTATAATGATGTTACATATTTAATATCTTTCCATAACAATTTTTTCTTTCACATATCTTATACTCCTTTTCACATATTGATGTATATGATTTTTTTTTTTAATTTAAATTTAATGTGATGAATATTACCCATTTAAATAATTTTAAATACTTCATTAATTATTATTTAATGTTACATATATTTCTTATTTGAATGAACATGAAATGTTGTATTAATTGATATTTAGTATGAATTGCAAATCACAAGTGTTGACATTTTCTAAAGTAGCAATTTATATAGAGCATAAAGAAAGACCAAGATTAACATTTGTAGTGATCTCATGTGTAAAATATTTGGAAGAACTTATAATTTTGTCTTAGTTTTTCATACAACTGATATGAAAAGTTGAAAATAGGAAAACTACTTTCCAAACAAAAATATGAGGAAGAAATATGCAAGTCCTTGGAACTACAATGATGTTACATATTTAATATCTTTCCATAACAACTTTTTATTTCACATGTCTTATACTCCTTTTCACATATTTATATATATGCAATTATTATTTTTTAATTTGAATTTAATGTGATGTATATTACCCATTTGGATAATTTTAAATACTTCATTAATTTTCATTTAATGTGACATATATTTCTTATTTGAATGAACATGAAATGTAGTATTAATTGATATTTAGTATGAATTATGCATTATGTATTTCATATGTATATGTATTTCTTAATGTGATGTATATTATCTACTTAGATAAATATTAAATTCTTCAATAATTATCATTTAATGTGATATATATTTCTTATTTGGATGAACTTGAAATGTTTTATTAATTAATATTTAGTGTGAATTGTGTATGCCAACCTATGGATACTACTAGCATAGATATCTTAAATACATTTATCTAAAAGACACTGATAGATATCAATCCCAAGATGCCTATCTAACTTATCTCACAAGCCCACTATAAACCCCTCAATATTGATATCTTTCGACATCTTTTAGATAGATGCATATATCTATGCTAATTACATTCACCCCACCATACAATAATCTCCACCTTATAATAAAGCAACCACCCTTTTATAATCAAATCCACCAACCATGATTTTGCCTCCCCCCCATTATGAATAATATTCACCCCTCTTTTACAAACACCAAACACTTTTAACATAATCAATTTGGCTTGAGATTTAAAAGTATTTTGAATATGGTTTTTTTAATAAAATTTCTACTAATTTTTTTTAAAAAAATTGGTTTATGTTTTAGTGGGATAAGGCCTTTTTTTATAAAAACTAATGGAGGGGTCCACTTGGAGGTAGCTAGGAATCTTGGCGAGCCGAAGAGTGAGGAGAGAATATGCTCCAACATAGGTATAAATGGTTGGGTTGAAAACATTATGATACAAAAAATCGGTTGCCCTCTTTTTATAAAAAAATTGCATACCCACCTGGGAACACCCCATCTCCAAGTTGGGATGAGCTTCCCTCTAGTTCATTAGTGTGGTTGGGGATCTCTTGTGGATCAATTTTCTAGATAGGATTTTATACCTCAACCACCTTGGCACAATCACAGTGGGGTTTTTTGTTTTGGGTAGTCTGGTTCCATAAAAATTTTTAGTCTGGCATCTCTCAAGATGGTTCTCTTCAATGATCTAATGAAAGTCTCCCACAACTTTATTTAGTCAATTTTCCCCCACATATTATTGACGAAAAACATGATGTTGACCAAATAGATATTAACGTTATATGGGACCCCGTAGATGATGGGAAATACTTTTCTATCTTGAGTTGGAGTCCTCTTCAAAATAACTTCCTCTCAAATTCATTATTTGGCAGTGTTGATTAAGTTATTCAACAACCTTCAAAACTATAAAATGTGGACCCATAACTATATATGAGTATTCAATGTTCTTTAAAATTGTACTCTCATAGAAGATAGTAGTATCGTCCAAAGTGAAAATCTATGATGGATCTATAAGAGTAACATCCTCTATAGGAATTAATGTAAAATCTATAATAGGATAGTCAAGGTCTGGAAGAATCTCATATTGTAATGGTGGTTTGATATAATGAAGAGTATTGTACATCAAGAATGTGTCATCATAATAAATAAAAGTAGGAAGAAAGAGTACAAGAGTCTCCAAAGAAATAATAAGAAGAGAATTTGGAAGAGGAGTGATATAAATCTTAGTAGGATCTCCAAAAATATATTGAATAATGTTACAAAAGATGTAGGGAGACTGTGTATGCTCCACATGGTAATGAATATGTATGGAAATATGCAATAATAAGTGACCAAGAACCTTATCACAAGTGTTAGCACACTTATTGTATTGATTATGAAGAGCTTCTCAATTGTGTATAATTTCATACAATGTGTATAGAGGGTGCCTACCTATGTAACATATTCATACATTCATTTTAACTAACCAAGAACCTTATCACCAAAATATATTGAAGAATGCTCCAAATTGTGTAGGGACACTGTGTATGCTCCATATGGTAATTAAGATCCATGTAAACATACAACAATAAGTTACCAATAACCTTATCACAAATGTTAGACCACTTATTATATTGACTATGAAGAGTTGCTCAATTGTGTAAAACACCATATTGGGACATTTTAAATTATATTATAAAAATGTATATAATTGAAAAAGGTTACAAAGTAAAGTAGATGAATAAATTAGAAGTTCAAACTTCTTGTTGGAGGAAAAATCTAGTTCCAAAATAATAAAATTCATTGGTCAAGGCATGGCCTAAGTAATTACAAATAACCAACTATTATGCATAGGGCACCGCTCTAGAAGGTCAAGGTAAAGGATCATCCTTGGGAAGTGCTAACCAAGCAAGAATTTCTACTTCAGGAACCTCTAGAGCATTCCAACCATCTAGGGGTCATCATAAATAGTGATAGTCCAACCATTAGTCATCTACTTAAAAATAATAGTGTTTGTAACAAACCATCGTGAAAGACCAACACCAAATTTGCTATAAGAAATCCAACCACTCCCTAGGGCAGGGTAAGTTAAAAAGTGCCCCTACCTTTAAACTAACTTCTACTTAGATACCTCCTAAGAAAAGGAGGTGGTGGAATGTGGGGTGAGATAATAGACATAACTCTGCGCATGGTGCAAGTAGCACTATACTATTGGTCAAAGAGCTCCTGCAGGTGGAAAATGTACAAAACCATCTTTTTCACTTGGACATGAATCTGTAAATAAATCAATGAGATAAAATAAACCTTTTCATTAATAAAAATTGGAATTCTATGGGCCTCATGAGTAAAAATAATATTATTCCTAGCTTTCCATAGCTAAAAGAGAATAATAACATGGAATAATTTCTAGATAAAGGCAATAGAGGCTAGCCAATTATAAAAATCCCCCAAGAGTGCATGTTGACAAGAGAATGACTCAAGGTGATAAGGATAAAATAGTGAATGAATATAATGCCAGGTAGAATGAAATTTTTGACAAAATTAAAATAGATGTTTAAAGGATTATGGATGCTTACAAGATAGAAAAAATGGCTAGGTAATGCAAAGGTGGATAATCCTCTCACTAATGGGGAGTCCTTGGTAAATTAAACACT
>JARHVA010000400.1:350000-407500 GCA_037957365.1 Torreya grandis
AAAAATGTGTGTTTGAGAGACTTAGGTCTACTACATGCTAGATACTTGGGTTGAGAAATTCCAATGTGAGTAATTAGCTACCCAATCGTAAGGTCTTGATAGATAAAACACCAAAATAAATGAGTGAGCTTAGGTTCAAGATTGGCCTTCCAAATGTGGTTAAATTGGGAAAGCCACATCGTAGGAGAGGAATTGAGTCCCCAACACCTATTAATCTTACCAAGGTTTGATTAAAATTGGCTCATCACCTATTAAAAGAGGCCTGGGGAATAATTTTTGAAGCGGGTATCATAGTTCCACCTCTAGTCCTTCAACCATGAGTGAGGAGGTTAAAAACCCAACTTGTGAAGCATGACATGTGGGAATAACTCCTAAATGTGGAGAATCACTAGTAATTCTAAATTACTAAATTTTAATTTTGCTTTTAACACTAACCAAGGAGCCTAAAAATCAAATCCTTAATAGTTTGAACCCCTTTCTTTAAGAAGCTTAGAGATTTAATACCAGTTATTTGATTTAATTCCCTAAGATATTTGATGCCTTCCATGTGATAAAGGAGGTATATATATATATATATATATATATATATATATATATATATATATATATATATATATATATATATATATATATATATATATTACACTATGTACCAAAATGAAGGGTTAGAGCCATTATATTTCATTTGGATCTCCTTACACTAAATCTATTTGTACTTATGTTCAATTGAAACTTTTAGGCTATTACAATCTATGTTTGTCTCCTATTGTTAGGTACCATTTTAAACACTTAATAAGTTATTGAAATCATTTTTATAATTAATTTAAGATATCAAAAATAAAATTTGATTGAGTAAATCTCATGTCTTTCTAGTCACATAAGTGTTTAATCATTAATGTAGCTGGAAAAAACATCAAAATGTTCAATTCTTGTAGTTCAAGATAGTTGTAAAATATCAGAGGATAAAACATTATCTAATAATTATTATATAAATTAAAATAACAATATAACATTAATAATAATAATCTAGAATTATCGTGTTAATAACCTAAAAATATTTTACTGAGATCTGAATCAAGCAAGCATAAAATTTGAATCAAATTTATGTTAACAAGAAGTAACACTGATCAAGTTTAGATTTTAAAATGAATTAAAATTAAATAAAAAAAGATAAAATTTTAATATATAAATCTATTTCAAAGGACATTCACTAGACTTCAACAATATTTTACTTTGTAATCTATAATGAGCAAGAACAATAACTAAGTGTGGGTTGTACAAAACAATAGCTAAAAATACCCTTGTCATTAGATGATAAGGAAAATGTTTACCTCTATTGGGGTTGCTAATGCCATTTTGGTTAGAGGGATTAAATTTCTTAGAGTAAGCATTGAGTACAAATTTAGATTTTTATTTTTATTTTTCATTTTTTTAAAAGAAAACATTTTAAGGAGATGTCATATTCAGATGAAATCCAAAGAGGTAGTGTTATCTCTTCCACCAAAATCGTCTAAGGCATTGATTACAACCTTCAATGTTTTTTTTTTTGGATCCATATGACCTACCTTGAAGAAGTCTTGGGTTTGTTTTGGAACCCTTTGGATGCATTTGAGAAGCTTTACCTTGGAAGTGGATTCAATGTATATCCTTCCTCTCATCACATCTTAATGCCCTTGCATCCATTATTATTGTCTTCAATCATTAACACATCACTAGGATTTCAATTTACTTTGGTAGGTCCCACTTTACCACTCGGTAGTTTGTCATTACCCTAGGGACTTTACTTTGTTATCTACCTCTATCATCATCATGGCCACATGGCTTCTTCTCAAATTTTTGGGCTCTCCATGCCTTGGGATAATTTTTCTAATGAACCAAACTATTGGGTTAATGTTTTAATCACTTTGAACTCCCAGGCTTCCGAGAGGGTGCCATGTGGTATTCTCTGAAGGCCACCAATTTTTACCAATGTTGATCAATTCATAGGTTTTTGGATTAATTCCTTAATGCCTCCAATGTTTTTATGTTTTGAGGTTTTGAGCCTTTGTTAATGTTTTCAATACTTTGTGACCCCACACTTCTAGGAGGTTACCCCATGACATCTTCTTGGGGCCCCAGGGATTTAAAAAGATGGACATTTTTACAAAAAGATTTAGCTTCAAATCCATGTGTTGACTAAATTTGGATGCATGGAAGAATATATGGGTCCTAATAATCTTTTGAGAACCTGTAAGAAAATAATAAAATTGACTAAGTAAATATTCTCTAAAAAACTAAGTTTTATGAAGTGAATTTTATGTGAGAAGTAGTCATTTAATATATGAATTGAAACTAATCATTTACAAAAATTTAAGTTTTAATCCTTAACATTCAAATGGTTGAATATTGAAATATTTTATCAATGAATAATACTTCATAGGCTTAAGATAAACCTACAAGGTAGACATTAATGTTTATAAATGAAAGCTTAGACCGAATTGAGCAAAATGCAAAGGCATCAAAAATGAGAACAAATAATCATTTGTAAATTAACATCTAGTAATATTCCAATTTATAAGATATAAATTACATAGACCATCACAACCCCATAGAAAAAAATTAGATAATAAAAAAGGGTCCCCATTTTTAGTTTAAAAATGGGACGTGTTGGTGAAGGCAACAACAAGATGCTTGACTTTTTTCAGAGAGAACATGTTGGGAACTTGGAATTGGAAATCCCAATTATCATAAGTCTCTCCCTAGGAGGAAAACCTTGATAAATTAGACATAAAAGGAAATGAGATAATTTAGGCTTGAGCATGGCACTTTGAATCATATGAACTTGTCCATCTTGTATTGAACTTACACAATGTTGTAAAAACAAACACATTATCTGGTAGAGAAAACCAAAAGAGTAATTTATAAATATGGTATCTCAGTTCCACCACCAATCCATTGACCATGCAAGTGGGGATTGCAAAACCATCTTATGAAGTATGGCATTAGCCAATAATTCCTAAATACGTAAAATAGAAGCTATGTCTAAATTCATAAGCTTATATTTAGATGTTAAAGAGAGCCACGGGATCCAATTGTGAAAGTAGACCAAATCTAAAACATTGTAAATACCTTTTCTAAAATCCAAAGATATTTTATCCCTCATAATTTCACCAAAGGGAGGTTTGAATTGGTCATAACTGGGGACCACCATAGACTGTGGTCACTAAAAGAGAGTCTAGTATGAAATCTATCAATGACCCATGTTAGGAAAGGTTTTAACCACTTTGAAGGCTTTCTAGATAAATTTAGACACAAAATACCCTTTTATCTTGACAGGGATAAATGTAATCAAAATAGTGTGTAACCTGATGTTTTTCCAATAATTCTTTCAATAAAGAGTACATGCAGCAATGAAATACCTTAGCATAATTGACTAAGCCTCTTTTCCCTTAGTTTCCTTTAAAAATAACTTAGCATATAGAGGAATAATTTTCCTATAAATATAAATAATTCCCATTACTCCTTTGTCATGAGGAATGAAACATATGGCCCAAGCTACTCTTTGGAAGCCACAAGTTTTCTTAGTATTAGCCCAAACAAATCTCTGAGCACCTTTACTAATTTTTTGTACAAATATTTTGAATGAGCCTAACAAGAGGAATAATATACATGAGCGGCTATAAAATTTAAGTGTAGACTTTAAATTTTCCTATAAGAGATAGAGGCTTAGTGATCCAAAGATTTTTTTTCCTACTCCATCACTCACATACTTCCATAACATGGAGAGGGGATATTTTGGCACCATATGTGTGCCCTTTAATTCCTATCTTTCAAATTGAAATAATTTCCTTAAGTCAACTCACATGTTTCACATGTCAAATATAGAGGTAGTTCACCCAAAGAGTCTCCTATATATACACATCGATCCTAAGTCTATTCCTTTCTAACACTTATCAAGAAATCATCTAACACATTGAGGAATACACCTGCACATCCTTGAGAGACTATCCTAAAGCATCCAAATTAGAAAACACCTCAAAGGAGTATGCCATAATCCAAGTTATAACTCTTAAATCAAAGTCAAAGAATTATATTTTCAAATGTAGAAATCTAAATAGGTTGCATACATTCTATCTGATCATTACTGAGTACAAATTAACATAGGTTAAATAACTATGTATAATTTGATACCTCTTATAAGAATGTAAATGAATTCAATACTCAACCACTCATCATAGTGTCACCATATTGTCTAACCCATTTTTATAGGCCAAGAAATTGTCAAAAGTGGAGCTAGAGTTTCAAGGTGATAGAGAATAAATATGAATATATGTATAGAACCAAATTTTCTAAATGTTACATGAACCATTTTTTAAAGGTAGGAATAGTGACCTATGGTAGATTAACTATCATAAACATAGATGAATTTTTTTTTAGAAATTAGATAGAATCATTTGTTGCATGTGTCTTAGCATTGTCAACAACACCCTATTCGGTGCAAACAATCAATATCCTAATCCGAGCAACCACATATCCATTTCATGTTGTTTTTTATCACTATCCACATATAAAACTCATAACAAAATAGTGAATAATCTTGAACAAGCTAAATACCTTATCCTCATTTTCATTTTTATATTTAGCAAGCTCATTATTCATATAATTTTATATTCAGATATGCATAATTTAGGAGATATATTATACAATCTTAATATTCTTAATTTTATACTTGTTTAGATCACTTAATTAAATATAAGGTTAAACAAAACTTACCAAATGTCTATTTGAAATTATATATTTAAGGTTGTCAAGTCACACTAAATACACTAAAATAGAAAGGAAATAAAGAGTGTTTTTCCATCTTATTCGTTATCTTGAATAGAGAGTCATAATATTTAATTGTATTTTATCTTAACAGGTACCATGAGGGAAAATATCAAGCCTTCTAAAATCATGAAATGGTCCTAACCATCTACCTAGAGCATCCTAGGTCATTTTCCCCTACTCACCTTTGATGTAAAGGGTGGTGTGAGTCATGATTTTGATAGAGTTTTATCTTTTTAGCTACCACATTTGCTCCATAATCCCACTCAACATTTATTAAAGATGGTGATACCATTTTTGCATTGGTAGTATCAATAAGATTGTTAGGGTGGTCATCGGATCTAAATGTCATTTCTATGACATCAACGATATTGTAAATTTTCATATTTTTCATTTGGTTTCCAATAATATTATAGTGTTTTCATATTTTAATATGTTTATGTTTTTATTCAATATTTTAATATTTTTATGGTTATGGTTATTCTATCATTAAAATCATTAGGATTTTGTAAAATTATTGCAAGTATAAAATAGTATCGTATAGCATACAAAACCATCACATATCACATAATTGCATTGCATTACATAAAAAAGCATCATGTATCATACAAAACAATCTCATTTGCATTAAAATGCATCACAACATTCAAAAACATCACACCATAAAAAAAACATAAATTGTACTTAATGCTCATTATGACATAAGAAATGTGTTAATGATGAAATAAATAAAAAAGCATAGCCTAATATATCATTAAAAATGATTTTATTTTCATTTTCAATATCATCAAAGGATATTTTAGAGCCACACATAAAACTCATAATATTTTTAGAAGAAAGGAAGGATAAATTTATAAAGTAGAAATAAATCTAAAAATTAGGGAAAATGGAATCAATGATGAGAGAAATTTGATTCCCTAGTGAAAAATATACACACTACAATCTATTTTATAAATATTTCCCAAATATGCTGGCAGATCGATTTAACATGGACTATGTGGAGATGAGCAATGAATAAAAATGACCATCTACGACAAAATCATCCATGATAGTTTTAAGTTTCATGTTTGTGCCTCATTTGGGCATAGATTTTTTTTGACAATGAAAGACCATATTAATGCAAGTAATCAAGTGTTTAAAAATGAATACAAAGGAATGGATAAAAACTAATGGATGAATATAATCAACATGGCATTCTTTGGGTTTATGAATTTTTTATAGATGGTCCTATCTAGAATGGCAAATGATAAGACTTGGATTATTAAAAATATTTCCATTCCTATTAATTTTGAAACACTAAATAGGTAAAGAACTTGCCAAACTAAGGGGATAATATTACTCACTTTCATATGAATATCTTTTTTTTAGATAGGTACTTTGCTTTTAATCAGAGTTCCAACTGGTCTGGGACATAATTGGGGGCCCAGATCTCCAAGTGATCATCTATCACAAGTACCATATTTACTAATAATAGACATAACCAACCTAACATCCACAATTGGCCATAAAATATCATCAACTACTACAAAGGACCCAAGAATACCAATGATCGGCCACAACTGACCTCCAATACCATACTAAGATTTGAACCTAGGTGGTAATTACAACATCCAAGTCACTTATCCAAGTCACCCATAGTTCATTGGTTCATATGAATATATTTTCACTCATCATAAAATAAGATAAATATATATATGAATAGGATACATGGGTGAGATAAAGTTACTTTAGTTCTATTAAGGATAACAAGGTAAGAAACGCTGTTGAGCATATAAGAGACTATTTTTTGCACACATATAAGGATTAGAAGGTTGTACCAATAGGATTAATTAACCTATCAAATTATATGGTGATCTCAATTCCCAAAGTCAACTAGGTAGAATACTTTATTGTATAAATAAAGGAATATAGATAATGAATTATTTACGTGCATCTCAATAGAAAATTCCAATATACATTTTTCTTAGTTCTTTTATTTGTGTACTAGAAGACCCTAACTAGGAATATGAGAATTTTACCTAATTATGATCCTGAAGATATATTCAAATAATGTTTATTTTTATAGGAAAAAGATTATTTGGATTACAAGAGTGCATAAAATACATTGGCATTATGGATATTATAGCTGAGGGATTTAATTGATCAAGCCCATAGGGTTCCATATAGTTTTATTGATAAATATTTTCCTTATGTATCCAACATAAATGAGTAACAACACTTACATTATAATTATTTGTTTTGTCCTATTTTGGATTTAGTGTTATAACTAAGCCAAACATTGAGACTAATTAAGATTGTATATGTTTGAATTAAAAAATCTAAATGTAACAATGTAGTATGACTTATTTATTTCAATTTAATGTAATTTAAATGACCTAATATATAAGGTGCTTAGGTATTTTAGGTTATATTTAAATTTATTATAGTGTAAAAATTTCAAAACAAATGTAGGGGCTCTGTGTTGAGTCATATTAGGAAAAAATCTTTGAAACTTAACAGGATAGGTTTGGTACTACTTGGATACCTTTGGAAGATTGATTCAAGTGTACTTTATCATATTCCTCAAGGAAACTTGCATCGATTCGTGACATTTTGGATAATTTCAACTATGTCTATAAGTGTCTCTTGTGTATTATAATATATTTTGACCTATGTGAATAACTTTGCTTTCCTTGTATTTACCCCAAAAACCTAACTTGCATTCTTGAGACCAATATGGCATGGAAAATGGGTTATAAATGAGTTTCATTGAACTTTCCATAACTAAGTGGCTAAGTGATACCTACAGTAAATTTATTTGAAGAAGGCTCAAACTAAATTTAGTTTCTTGGGTAAGATCAGAGCTACACAGAGAAAGCCAAACACTAGACAATAGAAAAATAATTAGTCTCATACTAACATTATATTTCAATCTATATTTTATTTCATATGGGACATGAAAAATATATATATAAACTCTTTCCTATAATTAGGGAGATCATATCTCCACCATAATCTCCATATCTCCCTATAATAACTCAATCTAACAAACCGATTATATACAAATATATTATTATTTCAATATATTAGTGTAACTACCAAATACTAATAAAACTAACCCCGTATATTATTATTATTATTTATAAAAATAATCTACCACACAAAACTATATTAATGTATTATTGTTTAACTAACAATAATTATGTTATTACAAATTTTTAATGTGAACACACCTCAACATTCACCCCCTTGTGAACATTATTAATCCTTAGTCTACACCACCTTAATGTGAATATGGAGAAAATATCTCTCCCATATCTACATCTATACTCATGATTCGGTGATTTTCCCAAAACAATCACAAACCTTACATATGGTTTTATAAATGGCTAACCAACAACTAAAATGAGATGGTTTTCATGTGTATAACCAACAACCATAAACAAATAGTTTTACAAGTGGCTAACCAAAAACTACATCACGATGTGGAGTATAGTTACTAGCTCTCATCACTATCACATTTCAAAAAAACTACATATTAATTTTTAGTTCACTTATGACAAACATGAATAGGTATACAATATCTATTCTTATTCACACGACTGAAATCAAACACACAACTGAAAAAAATGTGCCACTAAAGCATAAAGTGGCCCCATCACTAGTGGCTAACAAGAGGATATGAAACCTTCAACCTTTGTTTCCTCCATCAAGTAAATGAAGCTATTCATTCAGTCGATGAAGTCTTGAATCTCATATTCATGTTGTTTTGAATGGAATAGGGTCCCCCCCCCCCCCCACAATTTGAACATCATGTACAAGTGAAAATGCATCTGTGAGGCAATTTTTTTAATTTTTACTATTTTGAATTTATATTATGCAGGACTTTTGACATAACAATTTAACATACAAAATGAATTTTTAATCATTTTTTTATTTTGAAAATATGACGAAACAAAAATGATGATTTTTTGACTCTTTTAGCAACATAAAATTGACTCTTAACTCTCGACTCATTTTTTATATTTTTAGATTTTAACAATGACAAGATGATAAAGGACTATTATTACTAATACAAAAAGATGTAATGGACTGATAAAATACCACCCATGATCTTTATTTTTTTTTAAAAACATTAAATTCTAATTGCAACTAATACTTTTTTAATAATATAAATACTCAATAAATAATGAACCACTCAGCGTATAATACATCACTAACTACCACTTATTAACTCAAAAAATGATACATATAGGAAAATGACTTTAATCAATGTATTTAATCTTACACTTAAATGACAAATAAATATAAAATAAACCAAACTCAATACTATAGAATCTAAATTGAAAAACACATGCCTGAGTGTTTTGAAAGTGTGGCCTGAGATTATGTGGAAGTACCCTAGTTTGAATAGTAAGTTTTCTAACTATAAATTTGAGATTGAATGATAGAAATATGAGTTTTATTAGGTTTTTTGTATGGATATATTCTCACTTATATATGAGATAGATCACCACTTGCAAAATCTTAAAGAATCTCATTGACTTAGCAAAAAAGTAAGGACCAAAATTAATAAGTATTAATTATACAAATGACAGGTGGATGATTTCTTGGGTCAATGTTAAGTTTTATTACATGGACTGATGAACTATACCAACTTCAAATGATTAATTATCACCTATATGAATTGTGGATATTAAATGTTGGGTGATGCATGTCCATGCATAGAGAGGAGAACACACATATTGACATAACCAATGTATATAATACCCAAGAAACCAATGATGAGTCTTATGTACGGTGAAATGTCATGGTCAATATGATAAATGGAAAAATATAGTGGGTATAGAGCTGAGTGAAGATGTAGGTTGAGCTTAGCAAGGTGTATATAGTAAAATCCAAATGATGCAGAGGTTATACCTAATGAGTAACAGGTAGAATGATGCAAAATATGTGAGGGTGTCATGTAGAATCACATTAGATATATATAAATCTCATATGATTGGATTAGATAGTATGGAGATAGACATAAAAATTATGACACTAGAGGATAACTTACATGTGAGTAAAGGGTAACAAGCCTGACAATTGAACTTTTACAAATCTCAAACTGGATGATTTACTTGACATTCATAATTATCAACAGTCCATTAACAAATCACTTCATAGATTATTCTTGTCTCATACCTTGGAATTAAGCATAGTAAAACCACCCCTCACACACTCATAATAAAACATACTCACTCCGATACCAAATCTTGGAGAAGATCAGAGCTACATAGAGAAAGATGAACACCAGCCAACAGAAAAATAATTAATAACACAATAATATTATATTACACTCTATGTTTTATTTCATACAAGACATTATAAATATATAGGTAAACTCTTTTATATAATTATAGATACCATATCTCCACCAAAATCTCCATATCTCCCTATAATAACTCAATCTAATAAATTGACTATATATGAATATATTGTTATTTCAATATATTCGTATCACTACCAAATACTAATAAAACTAACCCCATATATTATAGTTATTATTTATAACAATAATATACCACACAAAACTATATTAACATATTATTGTTTAACTAACAATAATTGTGTTATTACAAATTAATAATGTCAACATATCTCAACATAGTTCTCCCACCTACATGTGTGTGTATAATTAGTGTAATACTAACATTTTGTCTAATCTTTTGTATGAGTTTCAACACTTGACAACATATGATTTTGACCATGCAATTATGTCTCAACATGGATTAGGGCCTTCTCCTTTTAAGGGTTTCATAATTTTAAGCTTTAGGGTGCTTCCTCTTAATGTACAGATGTTTTTTGAGTGATAAAAAATTGGTTGTTATGTATTATCAACTTAAAAAACTAACTCTTTGGATAATTTCCATCTAAAATAACATGGAAAACATACATGTCAACCAATAGGAAGGATTTTAATCTACGAAAATAAACATTAAATGGCATAAAGATGATTTTGGCCAAGATAGATAGCTCTAGTAGCTAGTTCTATCTAATTGTGTCCAAAATCATTTAGAAAGTAATAAATAATGACTTGAGATCATGATACAAATTGAGTAAAATAATAACTTATTTTGTGAGAGACTATGGAAATCTTGTGTATCAATAATATAAATTTTATAAGGTCAAGACCAGTGATAATTAAAATCCTAGGAGATAGTTGTAGACACTAAAATTTATTCAATAGATGTTTGGCATTGCTAGTCATTGACATATTTTTTCCTTGCTTAGCCAACTCACCATTTTGATAACCATTTATCTATATGAGATCCTTATAAGTATTTAAATTACTTCAAACATATTCCAGACTTCTCTAAATTATTCTTAAACATCCCTAATGAGTAGACACTTTAATTTCAATCTAGTTTCAACGGCCTCTATCCAATCTAGACAAGTGTGCACTATGTAGATAGGGACATACTATGCACCTATCCACTAGTGCCTACTTGTTTATAGTGTTCTAATGACTAGTTTTTCAAAATAACATGCTTCTTAATAGTTCTCTTATGTAGAACAATAGATCAATTATTAGAAATAATTTAAATATCATCCTATAATATAACATCAAGTGTCTCACATCAAACCCCTAATTACATTAGCTAACACTCTATTTCAAATGTAATTCTAAATAACTAATCTATTCAACAAATATCCCTACTGCATGTTTGTTGTAGTAATAGATTCATTGGCCAAGCTAACATTATTTTCTTGTAGGTCGACACCATCCTTTTTCAAGCATTATAATAAAAAGTTATATTTTCATTCATTTAAGATCTTCTCAATAGGTAAAACTACTTTCACCTGAATTTTTATAATGATATCTTGACCACACCCAACTTCCCCACATTTTCCCCCTTTGTATTTGATCTTATTTATTTTCTTATGCAAGTTAAGGTTTTACTTTTAGAAGTTATTTGAACATCAAAATAGACTTTTCCAAAAATTAATTGATTTATAGATAGTTTTGAGTAGTCTCCAACATTTAAATTCAGTGTGCAATCAACACAAATAAATTTGTCGTAGAAGACAACATTGCACTTTGACCCTGTCTAGATACTGTACACTTACCCCAGAATACATTCAAATAAATTTTTAAAATAATTATATGTTTTTAGGTATCTTTCAACAATTTTATGTATTCAAAATCAAAAAAATCATAATATAAAAATAATAAATTAGTTTACAAAGACATCTCTCTAACATTAACCCTAGTTGATATTTTTAATAATTTATAACTTCTGTAAATTCTATATACTCCTATGTTTTTACAATGGGCTGATTTATTTATATATCTTAAATTATATTTCAAGTTTACAATATTTTAGACTTAATTAGATCATAATTATTAATTCTATGGGTGGATATTTTGGTGAACCCACTTTTATAATAGATCATTACTTGTGCTGCGTGTTGATTTTAGCCTTAAGATTTCAATTTAATTTTGTAAATTCCTGACATACAATCCTCAACCTTGGATATTATCTTTAAGATAATGATTTATCTTTTTTGACTTTGGATTAATCTAATAATGATAAATTTTATCTTGTCACGTCAGATAAATATTGACACAGGGTTTTTCTCTTGACTTCAGGTTGAATTTTTTTATTTTCTTATCCAAAACTATTTCACCTTTATTTTTATTTTATTATTAATTTACTTTTTATTTTTCAAAAAGCTATTTTCTAGTATTTTTTAAACTACGTAGCTACTATTTTGAATGGCTACATGGTGTTCTATTTATAGACATCATGGTGTGAGTGTGAGGGCTTTATTCCAATACTCATGCCCATAGTATAGAGATAAACATAGAATTTAGTTTCCATGTACCTCATAATATAAATTAAACACATAGGATCCTCTTTTTTAAACCAATATTAATTTATACCATCTATTTGATTCTTTAGTGCACTGGTAAAAATTTAGCTCTATAAAGTTACTCTTAACTTACCTTTGGAACCAAGTTTAGTTGGCTATGGATATGGTTCTACCTCCATAATTAGTGTTCTGAAATAATGGGATGACACTTTATAATGGATGAGCAATTATATTTTAGATCCTAAAAAACACTCAAAACCTTTATAGATCACCCTTTCATCCTTCATTTTTGCTTGCATTGTCTTACTAGACTACAATCTTGCTTATTTCATTTCTCTATTCATCATGGGTGTAGTATATAGATGTTATTCTCATTTATTGCATAGAATCATGTAATTTATTATGGAAACTAATTTTCATTTGAAAAAATATATTCATTATGTCTTTTTTTGGATTCCATACAAAGAAATCAAATAAGTTCTTTCTCATACTTCATCTCTTCCTCTTAATCCAAATGCTTGTTTTAACTCATCTTGTCCTCTACTTTTACCTATTAATTTTTTAAATTCTTTAATGAATTCAGAACAATAAAAATCTTGTCATGTATAATTTCTTATCACCCACCCCTCATCCTCTTAATGGCCACATTATCATCATTTTTTCTTGCCTTGATGTGTAAATCAACCATGCTAAAATTCAAGATTGTGCTAGAGCACATCTAAAAAATATTGATTTATTTATATATATTACTCAAGATGAAATTAAAATATCATATTCTAATATTACCTCCCATTATATTACTTATACCATTTATTATATTCATATTTCTACACCTCATACTACTTACACCCCACCCATTACTACAATCAATAGTTATATTGATCAAGCCCTTCTTCTCTTGCAAGGGAAACTAGCTAATATTGAGAAAACCATTTCTCATGCTATCCCTTCCTTAGATTATGATACCTTGTTTCATAACCCTTAAATTACATCCTACCCTCTCCAAGTTAGATTTATGGCTCCCAAACTTCCTCGTTATGAAGGAAAAATTGATCTTTAACAATATTTGCATGATTTCCATGTAGCTTGTCTAGATTTTGCATATAATGATAGATTATTATCTAAGCCTTTCCAAGAAGCCTCAAGGATTATGATCTAAGGTGGTTATATTATCTTCCTCTCTAATCAATTTTAGCATTCAATCCTTTTTAAATTCATTTTTTCACATTTTTCTATTAATATTGGTGAAAAGTTATCCTATGCTCAAGTCGCAAAGATCAAACAAGGTCCAACTGAGATAGTTAGTGAGTATGTTTTAAGATAAAAAATTATGCTTACCAAAAAGTCAAATTAAATGGCTGATAATGAGCTTCAAGACATTTTTTACCCAAATTTTTCTTACTCCTCTTCAATATTCTATAATGTTTGATAAGTTTAAATCATTTAATGAGCTGTGTTATATAGTTAAGAAACGTGAGGTCAAATTGATTACATTGAACAAGCTCAAGTATAGCTCTAATGTTCCTTATAAATCTATTATCAATTTTCAAATTAAGCCTAATTATAATATAAAACCTAATGAATTCAAAAAAGAGGCTAAATTCATAGTTAATGTTATATCTCAACCACCTCAAAAGCTCCAATTACAAGCTCCACCAAGGAGGCAATTTTCAAGGTTACCTTCACATCCTTATGTGCTACTATAAAAGCTTCTTGAATGTCATGTTATTACACTTATTCCATCATTTTAAATATATCCATCAATGCATTCACCTAATTTTGATGGTAATGGATTTTGTGACTATAATAGATGTGTAGGACATTCTACTAATAGATTTATGAAGCTCAAGCATAAATTATAATATCTCATTGATGAGAACAATATTAACATTGGTACACCTAGTGAAGATTTCAGGACAAAAATAAATGACAATGAAAATTTTAAAATGTATCAAGGTCTTTTTCCAAAACATGGATCACAAGATAACAAACAAATTTTGAAGTATATTAGGCATATGCTGATCATACTCCTCCAAATCCATATTGGAATCCACTTGATAGTTGTATTGGCATAATCACAACAAATCTAACATCATTCCCATCTATTACATTTGATTATTTTGAAATTATTGATGATGATTCTGATAGACATGTATTAATTATTAAATAATATATTGACATGTAACCTATTCATAATGATATGATAGATAATGGATCAGGTTAAAATGTGTAATATGACACTTTTACATTCCCTTGGATATTTATAAAAGGATATACAACAAACATATAGATTTTTAAGGCATTTTATGACCATACACAAGACATTCTTGGACAAATTATCATGCCTTTGCAAGTGGGACCTCTTATATTTCCCACTTATTTATTATTGTAACAAGCACAAGTGTATTCGATATGTTATTAGGAAGACCTTGGTTACATAAAACTAGATCAGCTCCTTTTGAAAATTTTAAGTGTTTAAAGTATATTCATTATAATCAAGTAATTAAAATTATGGGCATTCAATATGAATATCCAATGGAACTTATGGTACTTAATCCTATTCCAAAATAATTGGTTGGTACAATTATTTAAAAAATAGAAATGACCTAATCTATGCTACTATTTGTGATAATGATTCACATTCATAAAGGCATACTCCAAAATTATCTTTTTCATTTATTCATGAGCATGAGCATGAGCAGATTTCAATTCCTTTACCTACCAATGAACATGAAGATATTTCATTTTTCCATCTATTGTTGAGTATAAAATGATTACATATGGGTATGATCATTTGTAAAATTAAAGAAATATTTATACTCCCACATAGGTATAAGTTATTCATTAGGATTCTACATAGGTACATGTTATTGCATCATCTCTTTTCATGTATGAGGGTACAAATTTGCATTGATATATGAGCAATGATTTATAAGGGTATTTTACAACATATGGTTCTTCTTTAGATTCAAAAATTTATAAAATTGGCACTACTTATATGGCATAATATTTTTCTCCACCTTATAAAATATTTGGGTACATGTATTCCCATCCCATTGATGATATTATTGGGTGAACATTGTTGCCTAGTACCTAATTATACATAGCTTCCTTGTTTCTCAGACTTTTCTTTTTAATTCCTTTACTTCTTATAAATCTTGGTTTTAACCTTTCATTTTAGGGTACTTTCTCTCTTGTTTGCTTAAAACCCATTTGCACAACCCAAAATAACCATCTTACTTAGATTTTGATATACATATCTTTCATGGCAACCCATTTGCTTACTATTACAAAACTATACATGTTTTAAGATATCATATGTATTTTCATGCTCACATATACCTACTTTTACATGATTTTACATGGCTACACTTGAAATCTTTGTAAAACTATATTTACATTGGGGGCATCTCACATGCCTTTCTCCTTGTCATGCTTTACTTCAACACCTTATTGAGGGTTTATCAAATCTACCCCCCATCCCCTTCTTCTAATTTTTTAGTCATGCTTCTTATTTTTATTTGAATTAGATTTGTTATCTTTAAATTATCCATGACCATATTTTAAATTATTCAAAAATATACAAACATCCATAAATGATAAAAAAATCCAAAAAAATCAAAATATTTGTGAAATCTTAGAAATCAAGACATGTAGGCATATTTGTATATCAATGAATATGTTTTGCTTATGTTATCTAGATTTTTATTTCAGTACATAGTATTTATTTAAGACAAATTTCTTATCAAATTATATATGACTGTACAACACTTGAAAAATATCATAGTGAAAAATAGTCTTTATACACATCAAAATTTGTTCTAATCAAAAAAATTTATATATAGAAAATTTGGGCAAAGTTGGATCAAGAAGATAATGATGCTTTATGAACTTTTCCCCTAATAAATAGTTGTATTTGTACATATTATTTATTTTATTTCAACTGAAACATAATCACAAGTAATTCTCACACAATTTTTTCACATATAAAAACATTCACACTTAGATATCAATACATTTTCAACACTAAATCATACTTTCACATGGTTTGATGTTGACCAAGTATTTCACCAAAAATACTTGCTTAGTTTTGGGCCTCTTTTTGTTCTCTATGAACACCTTTCAAGTTTTAGTTATTCAAAACATATTTTCCATGTTGAGATATAAACAATAATACATGTTTTAATATTTCATCTTCATTAAAAATATGTCTCGAAAAATATGATATTTGCTAAAATGAAACATACATACATATGCTCAACCCATTTTATCTTCATTTATTTATGTTGTTACTTATTTTAGTTTTATAACATCATTTAAAAACATGTTTGCCTATTTGTATTTAGCCCTTGGCCTTGTTTATGTTCACCATACAGCTTGTTTGTATGACACAATCATGCCTTATGTGTGTGGCCTTTGGCCCTATATGAGTTTGAGACATTTTTATGTCCCTTGTATTTATTCATTAGGATACACATGTGATATCTATTCAAACATTTTTCTAACTCTTTTAAACATTCTATATGTCCTTTGTTTGTGGCCTCTAGGCCTTCTTGTGTGACAATTGTGTGACTTTGCTTACATGTTTGTTATTTGGCTACTATGGTGCCATGATGATTTTTATGCACTATTATGTATCTACTTACCTCTTTATAGTGCCATGATACATATTATGCACATACTATTTATGTTCATCAATTGTTCAAAATTTTCAACATACTATGTTTACAATACATATGCAACAATCACACATTTTACATGATTCATTCATTAATATAATGATATATCACACTTTCATGATGTAAATAAAATACACAATAATTTTTTCAAATGTTTCAATGCTACATCTACAAAATTTAAATACAAATTCAATATATGCAAATGCTCTTACATGTTTATCTATATTTCATAAGTGCTCTCACTTTTTCTTTTGAGACAAGTGATTTGTAGGAAATCTCCCTCATCTCAAAAGGGGGGCATCACAATAGGATTTTACAAGTAAAATATTTTTGTAAATGATGTTTTAAACTATATAAAAATAATAAATTTTAAATTATGGGGGTATTCAGCTTGCTTATTTACTCCAATCATTCAGTTACTAGATCCCAGACACACTTGTGTGAATATAGTACAAGGCTTTAAAAAATTATCAAAAATATCACATTTATCACTCTACATAGTATAGGGGGAATGATATGCATTCATGACCAAGATACTACTTTTTAAAATCAATTTTCTCTTTTGTCAAGTATCAAATAATTTTAAAAATTTATAGTTTGAATCTAGATCCATCTATAGCAGTGTGATTCATTTTTTTCAAGTGGACCATGTTTGATCTTAGTAACACTCCATGTCTTGGTTTCACTTTATTGATCCATGTACTATTTTCAACCTCTTATTTTTAGTTTATCAAGTGACATTTGAGTTTAGTGACTCTTTGTGTCTTGGATGCGCTTTACCAAACAACTTTTTTGGCTCCTATTTATTCAAGTATTATAGATTACTTTATGAGGGTTGGATAATATAATATTTCTAACTCAAATATATAAACTAATTATTCAAATATATACTTGATCATTCTTAATTCAACACTTCTTAACATGCCTCAACAAGGGGGTATGCACATTGCCATGATACATACAAAGTGTGTATACACACTTAAGTATCACATTTCCTTTATTATCATAATTAACGTATCTTTAGAATAAATGTGTGGGTGTAGACACTTAAATTTAATCAATAAATACTTGACATTATTGGTCCTTGACATTTTTATCTTATTTGGCTAGTTTTTCATTCTGATAACTATATAACTATATGAGAGCCTTCTAAATCTTTAAATTATTGTGAACATATTTTAGTCTTCCCTAATTTTTTTTATATACATCCCTAATCAGTAGAAAATTCATTCTCAATCTAGGTTTAGAAGCCTCTATCCAATATAAACAAGTGTGCACTAGGTGGACAAGGATGTACAATACACATGTCCACTAATGTGGATTTATCTACAATGTTTTAAATACTAGTTTTTCAAAATGACATACTTCTTAATATCTATCCTACATGTAACAATAGGTTGGTTATTAAAAAAAAATCAAATATTATCCTATAAGAGCACATCAAGAGTTTCACTTCAAACCCATAGTTACATTAGCTAACAGTCTCTTGCACAGGCAATTCTAAACCACTTATTTATATATAAAATATCCCTAATGCATTTATATTACATTAATATAGTCATTGGTCAATTTAACATTATTTTATTTTAGATTGAGTTCATCCTTTATCAAGCATTCTAATACAAACTTTTAGTTTCATTCATTTATGATCTCCCTATAGGGAGAACTACATCAATATGAGGTCCATTTAGACTATGTAGTAAACACGCAATCAACAAGGGGTTTTCTAAGTATATTTTATAGCCATATTGCACTTCCTCATTTTTCCTCCCTTTGAATTTGATATTGTTTGTTTCCATGTGCAACCTAGGTTTTTTTATTTTGTGGGTGATCCACTCATCCAAATAGACTACACAAAATTAGTTTATCCACAGATAAATCTAAATAGTCTCCAATTTTTAGATTCAACACATATCCAGCATAGATAAAGTTGTAGTAGAGGATAATGATGCACTACGACCTTATTTGACTATTGTGAAATTATCCTAGAATAAAAGGAATAAAATTTTAAATTAACGCCATGTTTTTTAGGTCTCTATTAATAGTTTTATATAGTCATAGTCAAAAAAATCATAATACAAAAAGAATAAATAATTTTTCAAGGACAACTCTCTAACGCTAACCCTCGTTTCTATATTTAGTAATTTAAAACTTATATAAACTTTGTATATCACTATATTTTTATAGTTGGATACTTTATTTATCTCTCTTAAATTAGATTTCAAGTTTAAAATACTTTAGAGTTAATTAAATCACACTTAAAAATTATAAGGGTAAACAAGAGTGTGAGGAAGAGTCAGTTACATGCACAAATCATGTATACTAAATATCGATCAAAACTAACATTATCAAGTGTTTAATACCAAATATAAGTGTCTACATTTTCCCCCATTTTATCTTAGTAATTAAATTTATAGATTAAATGGATAGATGAAGATACCTAAGTGTAACCATGGTGGGTTTTTTTAGGTATGTGTTGATTTTTTTGCTTACTCTATGAAAAAATTGCAATGAAACATGTTGAAATCAAATTTCACTTATGATATAAAATTTGAAGTAAAAAATCTAAACATATCTTAACTTGAAATAATGAGTAACAAACACATATGTATGCACATGAACTAAGTTTCCTTTTGAAGATAGTGGAGAATGTGGTGATAATGCCTTATGGATATGTCATTGTTAAAAACATAGTTTGAGTTTAATATGATCTAACTCTCATTAGAGATGAAAAAATTCTTAAAGGTTTAGTCATGAAAAAACATCAACCACACCACTCTTTTAAAAAAAATCTGAGATTAGAATACAAATAAGTTACAATGTAAATCTAATCATATGAGTGTCTGAGTAAATTTTCTATTTCATCCACTATAGATTAATTTTATGATTCAATTTGAGTAATATTTGATTACAATGGAGTAAGTTTGAATAAATTTGAGTAAATGTGAGTAATTATTTGTATAATGTGTCACGTATTCCCTACATATTCTTTGAATATGATAACTTTTGTAATCTGAGTCATATAACCTATGCCAAAATATCATAATATACATGAATTTTCAACATATGTAGTGCAGATTCCCCTAATCTGATAATCCATGTAATATGAGTCATGTAATCTATGTTATAATATCTTTGAATTTTTGAACTATTTCTCAAAGTCATATATAATATCTGACATATGCCTTGCATATGCCCCCAATATATGTCAAATCTCTAATAATATTTGTAAGCCTATACCAATTTGAATCAATTTGTGCTAACCCAAGTAAATATCTAATAATTTGTGATAAAATTTTGAATTTTCTATGCAAAAGATTGAATTAATATGTGTGACAGACTAACTATCTAAGATGAACCCACTATGTATTCCAATATTTTGATGTGAGTGATGTAGCCTTCAAATTACCCATCTCAAAAGATAAAGAGTTATATGCATCATGTTATATAGAACATAGGTATGCATGTAAATCATGTGCTGACTTGGTTAGATAATGTCATCATATAAACATTAGATCATCTAAGCATATATGAAACATGTATCCTAAAGCATATAAGTTTCATATTAAGTAGATATAGGAGTGAAGCGCATAGTAATAATCATCAAAGTATTGATTAAAGAATCACTCAATAAAACCATAGAAAGGATAGATGATGTGCATGATAGCATTGTACACAATTATAAGAATGAATTATATGAATCACAATGCCATAAGATCATCATATATTCCTAGATGTATCCACATAAATAATATATTTTCATGGCCATGATGCACACAATGGAGCATAGAAACATGCATCCTAACACACAATGTCACACAGAGTAATATAAAATCAATGCCACACAAATTTAGAGTCACACATAGAAATATTCACAAAAATATGGAGTTATATTGAAAAAGAGTCGCACAATGTACGTTCAATGTCATACCTGGTGAGAGTCATGCATAGATAAATTAATATCACTCAAAGTCAAATTCAAACAAAGAAGAATCAATGTCACCCAAAGTCAGAGTCAAATAAATAAATATTCACATAATGGAAACTCTATTATCTCAACATATAACATGCTAAAATATAAAACATGTGTTGAAACAACAAGGCTAATTTACACAATCAATGTATGTCACCATCACACATAACAAAATATAATATCTATATACTATGCATTCTAAGTAGTATACGTAATATGAAGTCATGTGTAATCAATGTATGTAGTTTCATATGATCAATGAAATGATCATAGAAATATATGTAACATGTGCAATGTATCAAGATGCCCTATTATAAACATGCCCCAAATGTAGGAAAAGTAACATTTGGGTGTAATAATGTTATAAATTTAAATGTACATGTCATATGTAATGTTTATGTATTGCATCTCACTCATTTATACCTTTAAAAACATATACATATAGAAACTAGATGTTTAATCTACCATATATATGATAAATAATATAAAATAATAATGTAAACTAGAAAAAAATATCATTTATCGGTCTTGATTTTATTTTATTTTATTTTTGAATATATTTTTTATTTTTTGAAATTTTGAATTTCAGTACATATGTATATATCCAAGTAAGGCCACTTGGAGATGATTTGAAAATATAATAATTTATGGGATTCAAATCATCTGTAACATATTTCAAGGAATAGGTTTCACTAATTATAGTAGCATATAAGTTTAGAGGAAGTGAAGGCAAGAAACAAGACCCCACTATATATCTGAATCACAACATCATATTTTAAGAGATTATGTGGAGATAGTATAATGTAAGCCTCAATGGGAAACAATTAGTGTATGCAATCATGTCATAGTATGTAAGCATGAATGCATATGATTTTATAATCTCAATTGTAAGATATAACAAAAAGTACTTGTATAAATAGTCCACATGTATGGATGAGAAAGTAGTATGCCACAAATAATGTGCACTAGGATAACACTTTTTTTAAGGATCCATCATAGGTTATATTTCATGGATGTTTGGATCAACGTTATTAATCAAAACATAAGGTCCAAGTGAAAATGAATCCAATTGTTATAATAATGATCAATGAAAAATTTTCATGTGTTCAAGTGTTTCAATATAGAATAATAGTAGGGATAATAAATCAAGCAAGCATCAATAAGATTTTCATAATAGCTCTAGATATAAAGAATGTTTTATAGTTTTCCCCTTAGAATATACACTTTAAAACTTAGTCTTATTAGGTATTTATTGCTTTTGAAATTCCTTCTTAGGAACCTATCTTTTAGGCACATTCTATTTTACACTTCTCTTCTTTTATAAATTTTGTTTTTTTTTTTACTTTTCCTTTTATGATTTTTCATTTTGTAACATTTCTTTTTATAAATCATCATTAGGATGTGGAACCATAGTTTTAGTAGGTTGTTCAACTATAGAGAGTGTGTTTGAATCTAGTGGTGTTGTAATAGACATATCCATTATAATGTCACCACTATTGATAAATTTTAATATTTTTATTTTTGAATACCAACACTTGACTTTATGATTCCCATTAATTATATGGTAGGCATAATAGTATTTAGATCTCTTTATAGTAAGCATAGGAAGAAAAGTGACCAAATTATTTCTAATAATTTTCCTTAAAGCTTCACTTGAATTCTTATCATTCTTGTGTGGATTTCATAACTCATAAGTTTAGAGAGATATCATGATGAGTATAAGTCAATTATAAAAGGTTTCCAACCAATTATTTGTAGTGTGTATCATCAACAAATGAGAATAACACTTGGTGGAAAGCTTGACTCCAAATTGAGTGAAAACTTATGATATTCCATGTTGAATCCATCTAGGATGTCTAAATCATACTTGGATTGATTGAAAAAAAATCATTCTCAGACTATGAAATATGAATACCAAGGGAAAAATCTAACAAACCCAACTTGGCCATCTCAATATACTTTATTAACCATGATTTTACATCAATAATTTCTTTGGTGGAACTCCCTGTAATGATTAAGTTATCTAGTACAATGTACCTAGATATGATTTATTAATATGTGTGGTTTTATGGATATGTCGACATATGGCACACATCCCCCTTAGTTACTTATATGCATCAAATATATTGGTATGAATGAGTAACTTATGGAACTAGTACATTAGGTAATGAGTTAACATACATTGTGATTAGGAGTTTAAGCATCCATTATTAGTTATAGTGGTCTATATATAAGATATGAATATAATTATAAATTATATCAAGTAAATTTTGAATCTTCTCTTTGTTATAAGGATATTGGAGGTGTCCCCATCGAAGTGGAATTACAGAGTTCTTCCTTTCTTAATGATTATTGTAATGTATTACCCCATCATAATAATAATATTCTATTTTTGAATATATTTCATATTTGGTGATATTGGCTTACTAATGTCTCTTGTGCTATGTTGATCTATATTATATTTTTCATAATTAAAATATTATGTGTGGATCTTAACAAGTGATACTAGAGTTTTGATTTGGCCAAATGTGTGAGTGAAACCCTAATTTTGTAGAATCAATTATTTCTTTTAGTATATTATAAATATTTATACAAAAAAATTTAATGTAATTGGATAATAATTCAAGGAAACCATAATGAAAAAATTAAGGTTTGATGATCATATTGCAGTGATTTATTATTATTTTGTGGTTTTTCATAAATCTATCATATCAACCATGATTTCAAGAATTATTTTGTAATTATTTCCCTAAGGTTGTGAAAACAATCAATGAAGATATGTGGGAGTACCATGGGCATTGGCAAAAGTTGGAGCAAAAATATGGATGTAAGCGGAAAATTGAAGCATGACAAAGGACAGGCCCACCTAGAAAAAACTCTTTTTTTTCAACCAGGGCATAGGGGATAAGATTTTGAGGTGGTCTATTGGGTTTTCTACCACTCTAGGCCATGAAATAAAAAAATAAGAGAGGACATCAATAGAGGAACATCTAGCTTTTACGCACTACCTAAATAGCTTTCTAACTGTTAAAGCATCCATAAACAAAGATGAAGATTGCACTCTTTGTGGTAGTTGGGAATATAAAGAAGGGGTTTGGGATTCCCACAAGTATATTACTTTTTTTTTATGAAGATATAAATAATAATTTTTCTTGTGGATATATAAGTTAAAAAATGAAAGAGGAGGATGCATGCAACATGCTTGACAAAATGTCAAAGTGAATTTTGGTCCTATTAAAGAGATCTCAATCCATTACAAAGTAGAATGGGGTCATCTCAAAGTAGGATGTTGATGTCTCAGTAAACTCGATGCCAAGAGGGGAGACATTACTGAGAAAGAAAATAGGCAAGATCAATGATCTCTTAAACATTGATTTAAAATATCAGAAGATGAGCATGGGAGTAGCATGTCAATAGTTTGACAAAAGGTTGGTATATAACTCTTTTTTTGTTAAAATTATTGATAACATTACAAAATATAAGAATTAGAGGCATTAGATAATGGTTCATCCCATTTTTGAGAAACTCATTTGTCAATGGATTCATTCGGTAAAACTAGTTATCAAATTAAAGTGGAAACTAAAGTCTTCTCTTGGGAACATCTCTTGAATGAGGATAAAAAACTTCAAGATAATTTTTCACTGTCAAGTTACAATTTTGGAAATGAATCTACCCTCTCCAGGGTGTTGAGGATGTGTAGAGGTGCTACTAGGTTTAGGTAGCCATCAACATTTAAACCTATGACATTCAAAGACACGGTTAAAAACCCTACCTCCAAATTGAGTTCTCTAAAGACACAATCCACCCCTCATGTTTACATTATTAAGCATGCAGATGATGTGCCAGTAATGAAAATCACTTTGAAGGATATGCCAAAGTACTAGACAAGTTTATTAAATGAAGTAGTTATATGTAGATTTAATGGGATTTGGCCTACTGCATCAGTGTTATTTCATTGGATTCATTTGACATGGTTAAAGAATTATGAGAGATCCCTCTGTTCCAAAGGATTTTTTATTGTCCAAATCTATGATTGAGCAGTCTATCAGATAATTTTTCTAGAGTCCCTTGGTTTTGGAGAAATGCAGGGTTGTTTGTCACTCATTGGTTCCCATAATTTGACCCAAATACTCTCTCAATTACTAAGATGTTAGTTTAGGTTCATCTTCCAAACCTGCATTTACATTTTTGGTATGCCTCTAAAGAGATTAGTAACTCCCTAGGTACCTATATCAAAGATGATGTGAAGATAACTATAGTAGGGTTGTGCACATATGCTCGCATATATGTGGAGATTGACCTTAGAAAAGGATTAACGGATAAATTAATCATCAAATTTGGTCAATCACAACTACATCCAAGTTCTAGATTATGAAAATATAGTATTTAGATGCCTTATTTGTAAGCAACCACATCACATACAAGCTTATTGTACCCAGGCACAAGCCCCCACTCAAAAAAAGGGAATGAAATCTAATTCAAAAAGATGGAGTTATCCAAAATAAGTGGTAATGGATAATCCTAAAACACATGGGATGGAAAATCAGCCTTCATCAGAACCACAAAACAAGTAGGAATGAACATCAGTGACTCTAGTTGAAGAGGTGGTCCATGCTAAGGGGCAGATACTAAAAGATCATAATACTTCTTTGAGTAACCCAATTGGGGGAGTAAAGAGGGGACATGAATTAGAGGGTTTAGATTCTAATAGGGATTTGACAATCCACTCAAATTTTAAACTCCTATGTGTAATACCTTTTTTATAATACCAGACATTAGACTTGCATATTATCATGGTGGATTCTTCCAATGGGTTATGGCAAGATGTAAAAAAGACATGATTGATGATTAGTCGAGATATATTTTCCACTGATATTTATTGATCTGGTTTCTTGTTGGGATTTATTTTGTTGTTATTTTTTTGTGGTTAGCATCTCTTTGTAGTATGTTGACTCTCCCTTGATATGGAGCTTTTGTTTGATCTCATGGGGGATTCTTTCTGTCAGGGTGGATATACCTATTTCTTGTTCTCTTTTTTCCTTTGGAATGTTGTTGCATTCATTAAATGAAATTTATATTTTAATTAATATGAAGTTACAATTTTTTCTAGGGGAAAAAATGAATAAAGCTACGAAAAAAATTTAGGGTTCTTTGATTGTGTTTGGGAAATTAGTTTCTATGTTAGTGTTCACATTAATTTCATTTTATCAATCAAAATTTCAATATTTTTATGTATTTTATATAATAAAGTTTTTTAATCATTTAAGGAAGACACAATAAAAATTTAGAGGTTATGTGATTAGTTCGAAGCGAGTTATTTTGATTTTAGGGTTTTTTCACTAAGCATAGTTTGTATCAATAATAAAATCAACAAACAATTTTTTTGGAGAGGATGATATTGATCTTGGAGAATGGTGGCTCTTTTTTAAGGAGAATTATTTTCCTAAACATTTGTCAAAAATAACTTTGTCACTTTGTTTGAAGGGTTTTTCTTTGCATTTTTAGCATCAATTGGGAAAAAATGTTGGAATTTTTAGTAGGAAGAAATGAAACTAGTTTTCCTAGATTGAGGGGATATAGAAGAGAAATAAGATGAAGAAGAGAAAGAAGAGAAATAAGCTAATGGCGATGATGTTTATGAGGAATACTATGTAGATAATGAAGATGAAAAGGAACATGAAAATAATAATGATAAGGAGGAGGCTAAAACTAATTTAGGGGGAGTGATAGAGGATCTTGATGAGAAAAAATAAAAATGGAGGATAAGGGTTCAAAAAAAAAAGGTAAAAAGAGAGATGCTTCAATATTTCAATTTCATGGATGCATTCAAAATAAGGTGGTCATCATGTCCATAAATCCTAACAGTAAGTATAACTTCATCAACATGGATATGGCCCAATATCTATAGGTTCAGGAAAATAATATCAAGGAGGCTTAATTATATGGTAAGAAGATCTAATGTTTTTTAATATTTGAAGCTTAGTGTAAAAAAATATGTTTTGTATTCATATTTTTATGCTTTAGATATGGAGGGTGTGGATATGATTCTTGGATATCCTTGGTTAGAGACTTTGGGAACAATCATTTATTAATGTGTAGAATAATTTCATGAAGTTTTAGATCAAGAGAAAGAAGGTCACTTTATAAGATATCACACATGGAAAGGCACAAAAAAATTCAAGATAAATGGTGATGATGAAGTCAAAGATGGTGAATAAGATCATAAATAAGATTTAGATGAAGAAATAATACAATAAGAGATTAACACCTCATTGACTAAAGAGACAAAGTCACTACCAAATGAAAAGGTGTAAAAGTTAGAATTAAATGTTGATAAGGTCAAAGTATTAGAAAATTACACTAATTTTGGGGCATATAGACACCCACATCATCATGAGAGGCATCAATCATAGATACATGTTAGGGAACATCATAGAAATAACCACTTTGGATATATAGGTAATAAAAGGAACAATCATTATGGCTGCACTTGGAACCCAAATAAAAACTACTATGGTCATTCATGGAATCATTATAGTGTAGTATAATATGGAATATTTAATCCATGGAGAAATTACTATGGCTATACATGGAAACTAATTAATAACTACTATGTTCATGTATGGAATTAAAATAGCACAAAAAAATATGGAACATGGAATGAGAGGAGGAATAATTATGCATGTACATGAAGGGGGTATAAATATTATATTGAATGGAATCAAAATAGGAGAGTGTAATTTGGAAGAAATTTTGGTGCAATACTCCCTACCATAATTACATATGGGTGGTTGGATGATAGAGAATGAAGTTAAGTGTGAATGATTTTAAACACACTCATTACTTGGTTTCTTCTCATGTTTTGGGGTTGAAACATGTCAAGGAGGGATGGAATGATATGTACTTATGGAATAATAATATATATGGGTTGATGGAAATTCTAACATGTGGCACACGTCCCCTTAGTTGGATAGGTCAAACTTTTGGAATTTGTACATTGGGTAATGAGTCAGCCTACATTAGGATTATGAGTTACCCATCTATTATTTTCAATATAGGTTTATATAAAGGAGGTGAATATCATTGAAAAGGATATAAAGTAAGTGTTGATTCTTATATTGTTATAAGTATATTGGAGGTGGCCCCCTAAATGTTTAATTTTAGAGTTATTCATTCCTTAAGGAGTATTGTATGATGTTGCCTTACTATAAGGGTAACATTTTATTTCTAAATATATTTAATATTTTTGTATCTTGGCCCATAAATATATCTTGTGTTATGTTTTTATACATTATATTATATATAATTTAATTATTACATGTGTGTATTATAACTTCAAATTAGATTACCAAAATCAAGTGTCGCTTATGTACTTTTTTGGTGTAGATAGTGGGGTTAGAAGAACACTATGTAAATCCAAAATTGATTAGAAACATGTTGATATTTTCATAATAATATATAGAGACATGTTTTAAGTCATACAAGGACTTTTTTATTCTACACACAGCTAGATTTTTTGTTACTAATGGAGACTTGAGATTGGTTTTACATATATATTCATTCCTAAAATTTTGTGTAAGAAGACACTTTTGAAATTCATTTTGTGGGTATCCAATTCATGTATTTTAGATAATGATAGTATTATCCTAATGGAATTCATATTGGTAATTAGATTAAAAAATTCAAGTTAATATACACATTTAACCTTATAAAAACCTTTTTCTACAAGATATCAATAGATCCATTTTATACATACTTAGTATGATATAGCCATCGGCACCTCATTATTTTCCTTCCTTTAGGAAGTGGAACTAAGTATCAAGTTTTTTTTTCAAATAAATAAGTTATTCTATCATATTTTTCTTACATTAAAGATGTTTATAAGCCTCATGATAAGTCTTTGGATCTTGACTCACTACAAACTCTACCAAGATCACAACACCAAATTGATTTTTTAATCTAGTATTGTGTGAATCACTAAGACCCCTTAACCATGCACCAACCTCATCACAAACTATCAAAACCCATTTTAGTTGATTTTTTATTGATTGGTCAGGTGGATTCTAAATGACTTGTGTCAGTGGACATGAAGGAGAAACATTTCCCCCTTGTATTCCATCATCTGAATTGTCATTATTCTTAGAATGGAAGTCATCTAAACTACTCTTTTATTCATTAGAAACATAAAAAATTAAGTCTATCTCCATATAAACTAATGGATAAGGTGGATGTGTTGCCTGTATAATTTATATGTATGCATTCCACATCAGAATTCTATGTAGCAAGGATAATTGTGTTTCAAAATCTCCAAAATGTATCATAATATTTTGTCTAAGCTAAAAGACACCACATGTGAGGGAGACTCAAATTCCAAGAGCATAGTGCATAGACCTGCATAGAATTTGGTTATAGATCATTGAGTACATAATCACTAATATTTTAATTAAATTGTTTTGTGACTTCAGATAATTATGTGATTGTTACATGATCTCTATAAATTTATACTAAAAAATGTGCTAATAAATCATCTAGTAATATTTTAGGAGAATGTAAAAATCTAAAAGGTAAGGTATAACTAATCAAAAGTCTAGTGTATATGTAAAAGATTTGAGCTTATGTTAGGAACTTAATAACAAATTACAATTTCATAATATAAATATAACATAACCTTAG
This sequence comes from Torreya grandis, assembly GCA_037957365.1. Lineage (NCBI taxonomy): Eukaryota > Viridiplantae > Streptophyta > Pinopsida > Cupressales > Taxaceae > Torreya > Torreya grandis. Next base: position 379,968 of record JARHVA010000400.1, read on the forward strand.
TTTGATAAAAATGAAAGATAACAAACAATTTAACTTCACCTACCAAATGAATATCCTCATTCATTGATGTGGATTTTCTCATGATTGATTGATTTATGGTAACTCAAATATTTTTCAAGATTTTGGTAGCATGTCAATGGTGTGTACCTATTTCTTTATAGGAATACAAATATTATTCACCAAGATTTCATGATAGGTGTAACATGATTTAGAATGAAGTACGAAAGGGTATATTTATAGAATTTTTATAAAGATAATGGATGGTTGATATTATTTGATTGGCGTGGAAACTTTCAAACTTGGATGAGATTCAAACAATCAGTTAATTGATATCTTTCCATTTGGAGACATAGTTGACTAGTTTACTTCCATTTTGTGAAATAGTGATGGAGGAGTTACTGGTTTATTTCCTCTTTGTGTAAGAGTGATGAGGATTTAACTGATTTTTTTCCAAATGGAGACAAAATTAACCAACCAATTGAAATTAGCTTGAATAAGTTTCCCTTTTGAACTAGGTAGTTGACTAAATGATGACACGGACTAGAGGATAGGAGTGTATATTTATCATTTTTCATTTATTTAAATTAATTGATTGCCTACATAAATTTAATTAATACTTAATTAAATGATTAATTAATAAATTAATAATGGGATGCCTTTAATGTGTTTAAATGGGGTCATGTTGTGATGTAAATGTTTCATGTGGTTTTTAGTGTTTTATGACATTAGTATAAATTAATTAGGTTAAATTATAAATTGAATAATGATCAATTGATTATGAGACTAGGGTGGTGTAATTAGGGTGTCTACATTTTCCCCTCTTTGAAAGCATGTTTTGACTAAAAGAAGTAACAAATTTTTAAAGAATAGAGAAAAATAGAATAAATATTTGTGATATTGATTCCGCTAGTAGCATGATTGGTATGGATGATGCCCCTCAAGAGAGCGTGTGGGAATTTAAGACATGGAGGGGCTCTCAAAATGAGAAAAGGGATTAAAATGATGGTATTAGGAGTAAAATTGAGGGGTTGGGAGTTAATAAATAAGGGGAGAGTAAATTTTAGGTAATTTTCACCCTCAATAGTTATATAAATTTGAGATATGTCCCATGAGAGACTAAAATCAATCATGTCCTATATCCCCACATGCAAGCACCATAGCGATCACATGAGGGAATATCCACAACTAAAGGGAGGTAGTAGACTAGTAAGCGGCATTTGTGACTTGTTAGTTTTGTAAATATTGATTATAATTAAAGGGAAAACATGTGTGAAGTGTAAATTCTATGAGGGAAAATTTCCTCATGACATTTGGGTATACGCAAATGTAATTTTCATTCATTCTTTAGCATTTTCACAAATATTAATGTTTTTTCAATGTTGACATCATTTTTCAAAACTAGTATCATTTTTTCCAAGATTTGTAGCATTTGCATCATAATCACATTTTTTAGGTTATTAGTGTTTTCTGTCATTTTGGGATGAATGAGTAAGTGTGCATGTTTTTGGTGATTTTAGTAGCATTAACTAATGATTTTAGCATGAAGATAATGATTGACATTTTTTAGATTAGTGAGATATTTCACTGTAGAGGAGTACTAGTTATTAGAGGCCATGGGGTTATTTTATGTGGCTAGGATGCTAGAGATTTAACTAGACAAAGCCTTCTTAACAGTTTTGGTAGAGAGATGGCACCCATAGATGATCATATTCCACTTTCCAAATGGGGAAATGACCATTACATTAGAGGATGTGTGGAGGATCCTATGGGTTCTACTACAAGGAGCGATGGTATATTGGATAGATATAATGCCATGGATGTCAACGAGTAGAGTGGCTAATTGTGATGATATTACAGTATGAGGATTGGGTGTAAATGTAGATGCTTATATTTTAGGAGGGTTGGTATAGTGGCTACCCTTGGTATTGATGGATCTTGTTAGTGACATATTATTTCCTTATAATGGGGATAATATTTCATGTTGGGATTAATAAATATTGTTGCATATATGATGAAGGATACTAGAGTGTTTGCCTAGGGACCCTACATATTGGCAAAACTATATAGGGATTTTCACATGGTGCCACACTAGGGTGGTAGGATTATTAGTGCATCTAATCTACTTCAAATATGGACTTTAGAGCATATAACTATATAGCGTTAGGTGGGGCAATGGTGCCAAAGTGAGGATGAGGATCCAATTACATATGTGTGGGTGATCATTGTGGGTATCCATTAATGACACTTGGGATATCTATAGTATTATCATAAGGTATTTTATGGTTAGAGGACCTTACATGAAGTTCATATAGTGAGCTATATTTATTATGGGTGGAGGATTTATTTTACTTGAGATTTTATTTGATGACATTTTACATAATTATCATATGAGATTATATAATAGAGAGATACATGTTAGACAGGGTACTGAGGTAGTTTGGCATATAATGGGGCACACTTTTAGGTCCTCATATCTTTTTATGAGTGCACATGGAGTGGTGATAGTGGGGTACAATAGTGGATAAAAGGATGGAAACTAACAGTTATATGTCCTTACACCACATATGGTGGGATGCACAGGAGCATGTATAGACACAGGTGTTGTAGATGAATATAGTGTATGGTAGGAGTAGACTTTACCATATTTTGACTATCCCTGATCAAATATGAGGGACACTGCATGAGAGGATACATGATATCTTGAGAGCATAGCCTTAGAGAGTGTGGTGACAAAAAATGAGAACAAGAGTGGATAGGGTAGATGGTGATGAATCCAAAGTTAGAGGAAATGGAAGAGCTAGAGATGGGTATGGAGGTGGAGCTATAACTATAGTGATATATATATATATATATATATATGAGGGAATGGATCTAGTGTTAGTGTTTTAGTTTTTCCCATGGTCATTTTAGAGGGATATGGTTCAAGGCATTTTTAGCCAAGACAAGTGGAGGATGAGGACTGATAGAGAGCCTATGACTTGAGATCATAACTCGAGAGACAAAATTGGTTCATATGAAGAGGGATGAGTCTACTTACTAAACTCAATAACTGGTGAAAGATGTAAAAATAAAATGGTTGGAAACTAAGGTGGAGTGGATGAGAGTAGATATAGAGTAGATATAGGGAGATGTGCAGACACTAAAAAGTGACCAAGATTTGATTTGGTCATTGTTTACTCATCAAGGCTTGAGATAGGTATTTGTGTACTTGATGAAAGTGGTGAGGGAGGAACAATATTACAAAGGGCCGTATGACCATACCATCCCTCCATATGAGATATTATTATCTTATATGGATTAAGTGATTAGGTGGACAATGACATCATTAGCATGATCAACTCACTCAATGGACACACACACACACACACACACACACACACACACACACACACACACAAAAAAAAAATGATGTTTATGTTTGTATTTGATTTTGTGGATTTTGTAATATGATGGATGTGGAAACTTATCATTTCTATTATTTTATTAATGATACACATTTAGTTATTTAAGATGAATGTTAATGATGGATAGTTATTTATAATTTAATGTTTTTGAAATGATTGTTGATGAATATATGTTCAAGAATAATGTGAATGATTGTTGGTATTGAATGGTTGTTGATGATGTGATGATGGAGGAATTGTTGCTAACCTTACATGAAGTTCTGAATATCTGAGTAACCTGATATTTGTTATACTGTATGATATAATTCATCATGATATTGAAACCCATTTTGACACTATTATAATATGTAGCATGATTGACATAGATGCAAAAAGTAAGAAAAACACATAAATACTTAATAATAACAAATGTTTAATAGAATCAAACTAATTATGTTTTTTTCCTTTAACAAGTCAAAAACTTGATGTTTGAGGATCAATGATATTGATAACCTTGTTTTACATGAAGCAATTATATATGTGAGGGTGTTGGATTGGGAACAATATATCATAATCAAAAACTATAATGATTTGTTTAAATTTGAATATGGATTTTAACAGGATTAACTACAAATGGTTTTTGTGGGTTTTTATTTTTTTTAGATTTTTTTGGATTTTTTTAATTTTTACTAACAATGAAACTTTAAACAAGGGGAGAACTAGTTATCACATTGGTAAAAGGGATGGTAATGGATGAGATGGTTAAGAAATCTAGGGTGGATCTCTAAGGACTAAATTGTATAGGAACCATGTGCCCAATCATCTTCATGCCATGTTGATGTTGTGTTGTAATGTACTTTAAAAAATATTTGTTACACCAAATAAAGTAAATTTTTCTCTAAGTTTAGGGTACTTTTAGACAATATAATTTACACATGATGCCAGAAACTAGTTTTATCATAGTACTTACCCAAGTTCCATAAGAAATGGTTTTCACCTTTGGATGATTTTTTATCTTTTTTTTTTTTTGAAATTTTTATTAATTTTATAATTTATTTTTGGCGGCATTAGATCCTTAAAGCATGGAAGTGTTTGAGATACATAATTTTCATCGGATAATCAATATATTCACTTTTTTTAGGCCAAATTATATGGTCCTAATCCATATTTGGTAATGACAACATAAGGACTTAGCCAGTTAGGCTCAAATTTTCCCTTCTTTTCATGATCTTGATTGGTGTTCCTATGATTTTATTTAAGGATAATATCACCAATTTTGGATTATTTGGCTATGATGCACTTCTTGTAGCTTCTATGTAGCTTATTTTCATATGCCTTCAAGTGATCTAGTGCGATGACTTGATTTTCATCAAGGAGTTCTAACTCATGTAGTAACAAAACTTTGTAGTCCTCATCATCTTTCATATCTTTTAAGGAATACATAAACAAGGTAAATTGATCTCAATTGGTAAGAAGAATTTAGTTCTAAAGATAAGGGAGTAATGGGATTTCCCCTATAGGTGTGTGGATACCAGCTTTATAAACCCATAAGGATAGATAAAATTGAAGGTGCCAATCTCGACCAGTGTCATTGACAATTCTTTTAAGGAATTTAGTGAGAGATTTATTGGATTCCTCATCTTGGCCATTACCTTAGGGGTAATATGGCGTGGATCACTTATTCTTGATGTGAAATTGATCATAGAAGGATTTGACATATTTATTTTTGAAGGAGTTACCATTTTTAGAGATGATAGAAAAAGGGATATCATAATGGTAAATAATGTGATTGAGGATGAATTTGGAGTTTTGATTACCTATTACATATGTCAAGGGGATGGATTCTACCCATTTGGTGAAATATTTAGTTGTTGTCATGATATGTTTATGGCCATAAGAGGAGGGATTTATCTTCCTAATGAGATCAAGTCCATAATTAGAGAAAGTTTGTAGGATTGTGATTTTTTTCAACACTTGAGAAAGCATATGAATGATATCTCCATGATTTTTACAAGTTTTGACATATTTAAAAACATATTTTCCATAGTAGCCAATAGTATCCTATTCTTATCAATTTATATGCTAGGACCATGCCATTGGTATGCACTCCACATATTTTATCATGGATTTCCTTGATTGGTAAGTTAGATTATTCTGATTTTAAACATCTTAATAAGGTTCCATCATATTTCTATGAAGAGGGTGCCACCAAGGAGGGTAAAATGAAAGGTGCAGTGGATGAAGGATTTTCCTTGATTATGTGAAATATTTATGTATATGTGATGATGCTAAGTGTAATTAGGACCAATAATCTCACATGCCATTTTTGATTTATAGACATCATATTCTATGATCATGAGTTTTTAAACCAATAACTCCATTGCTTGATATCCTTTCACATTTTGAGGAGAGAACCAATAGTATCCCTATCATATATAGATTTGTTGCTTGATCGAAGGACATGTTTAAATTAGATGTGAACAAAATATTATTTCAATGTATCAACCATTAATTTATATGGGATAAGTTTATCGTGCTTTTCTTGATACTCATTGTTAACTTGTTTACTGCTGAGTTGTGAGTCGCCATAGACTGATAAATGTTGAATGTTCCACTAGATGTCTATTTTGAGGCCCAAATAAGGGATTTATATTTAGTGATGTTGTTGGTGTAATGAAACCTGATTTTAAATTATTTGTGGATAAGATCCCCTTATGGTTTCAAGAACAAGATACATGCCCTTGATCGATGAGTGGTGAAGCAATCATCAAAATAAAGTTTCCATTCTAGTGACTAATCAAGAGATAAAATTGACTCCTCTAAAAATCTAATGTTTCAATGTTGTTTGTTTGATAGTGGTGCTTAGGTTAGTTATTATAAAGGGATATGTCCCTTTATATCATTCTAATTCACATATTCGATGTCAAACTTGCTTACCAAAATGACCCATTTTTCCATTTGACTATTAAGAGCTGATTTTGATGTAAGATTTTTTAAAGTATTAACTTTGGAAAAATGTTTGGTTTTATTATTGAGCATGTAGTGTCATAATTTTTGGGAAGCAAAGACACTAGCTAAGCATGTTTTCTCAATTGGAGTGTAATTGAGTTCATAGGATACCAAATGTTTGCTTATATAATAAATGGATCATTCTATCCCTTGATCATCATGTTGAGCTAAGAGAGCTCCCAAATATAACTAAGTTGTTAAGATATAAAGTAAAAAAGGTTTCCCTCTAGTAGGTGGCATCAATTCTAGTGGATTTGAAAGATAATTTTTAAGACATTCAAAGGCTTGTTGATATCCTTAATTCTAATTAAATATAATGTCATTTTTCAAGAAACGTGTAAATGGTTGACATTTATTTGCAAGTTGTAAAATGAATATCTTGATTGCTTTGAATTTTAATTATAAATTGTGTAATTTTTGAGGTTTTGAGGAGGAGGTATTTTTTTGAGGGATTTTTCATTTGTAGGGTCCACTTAAATACCCCTTTTAGATACAATAAATCCTAATAATTTCCTTGATGTGACACCAAAGACACACTTTTTAGGGTTTAGGTGAACTTTATACTCTCTTAATATTTCAAAGATCATTCAAAATATTTTAGGATGCTCTACTCTACTCTTTTACATTACCAATATATCATCCACATAGTATTCAATAATATCATGAAACATGTCATGGAATATGACAATCATAACTCTCTGAGAAGTTTCACCTGTGATTTTTAATCCAAAGGCATGACTTTGAAAAAAATACCCATGGTGTGGTAAATGTTGTTTTGTTGATATTGATGCACAATTTTCAAAAAATTATATCCTAAAAAAACATCCATGAGAGATAACATTGCATGTCTTATTGAAGAATTGATTATCATGTTTCTATTAGGTAAAGGAAAATCATATTTTGGGCTTGCCTTATTGATGTCACAAATATTTTTATATACTCATATTCATTTTGGTTTCTTACTGAATGGAACAATTTTAGTTATCCCTTATAAATAATGGATTGATCTTATAAACCCAACATCCAAAAATTTCTACAGTTTTTATTTGACAAGAAGGGTTATCTTGGGATGCATTTTTCCAAGTTTGGTTTTTGAAGGTTCTGAATGTATTTATGGAAAACAAGGTGATGTACCACAAGAGATGGGTCTAATCATTGCATGTCATCATAGGATCAAGAAAAAACATCTACAACTTTTATTAAGAGTGTAACAATATCTCATTTTCTTTGAGACTGAGAGGAACTCTGAGCTTGGTGATCCTTGAATTATCCTTAATTTTGATGTTAAAATCAATGTTTTATTAAAAAATAAATGTTTATCCATATTTAAATTGTGTTGGTGCATGAGTAATATTGAGTTCCTCATCAAAAAAGTTTTCTCTAGTGGGATCATTTGAAAAATATTTCAAATAGATGATCAAGGTTTCATGTTTTTTAGGATTATGAGAAGCCCAATTTTAGAATTTTAGTATTGTCCTTTGTTCTAATGTTGACATTAATTATGTACTCAGAATTTGATTTGGATTCATCCAATAGTTATACTAATGTGGTGGGAAAGGGGTAGGGGGGAGAAATATTGAGTTACTCATCTATTGGTGCCTCAGAAAGGTTTTCACCATTACATTCATATTTATTTTATTTATTTTCATTTTTTGTCCAATAATTCCTTAGATAAGTTTACACTAGGGTATTTTGATTTTTTTTTCTATTTTTAATTTTTTGATAGATTGTGAATATAGACCTCTTCTTGTTCCCAAAATTATGATTATGTATCCAATTACATTTCAAATCCCTTTTTTCGATCCCCTATTGGGATGCCATGTTGGAGTCCCATGAATTCTTTAATGGCCTTAGTGTTCAAAAGAGTCAATTGACATGCAATTTTTTTGTCTTAATCAATGAGATGAGGGTATTGGAGGTCAAGTTTTATGGTAAGGACAATAGTTTCATTAAAAATTTTGGTGGTAGTAAGATATTAATATAGGTTATGGGAGTAACCTATTTCAATTTCAAATGAAGCTTCCTAATAAATCATAGAATTACCACTGTCATCCTCATATTGGTCATCAATGGTTTTATACCTAATGCCACAATATTCTTTATTTACATAAATGTGTATGGGTTCCCATATTCTCTATTCATGAGGGCCTGATCCATGTCATTTGTAATTCATGATATGTCACATTTTTTTACTATAGGATACTCTTTTATTTGGAAATAGGAGGCTAAGACATAATCATATAACTAGGAGTCATTAGAACTTTCAATCTTTTCATTTGAAAGAAGGCCTGCTTTTATAAAATAAGTTGGGCCAAGCTGATAAAATGTGTGTTCTTTATTCCTTTTCATGTTAGGCCTACCATAAATTCTACATTAAATGGGAAGTTTATCTACATGGAAGGCACCTTGGATTTCATATTTTCCATATCCTTTGTCAATCATCTTGAAATGGGATTTGGAAGGTGGATTTTTCATTGTATATGGAAGGTCATCAAAATGTATATAGGAGGAAAGATTTGATGATGATAGTGGTGTGGATATGTCTAATTATGAATCATTCTTGATGATAGGATAGTATTTGGTTTTAAAATATCACCCTTCTAACATTTTGAAATATTTGAATAGTTGAGGGTCACCATGGATAACCACATACATTCTTGAATGTGGAATATTGATGCACTAGTGGAAGGTGGATGGGGTAACTTACATAGAATTAATATATGGATAGTTGAGGAGGATTTTATAAGTAATATTAATATCAATGAAATGTGGTAATGTTTATTGTGTGATAGGTCCATCCATGATAGGAAGATGTATGGTTCATGTTGATTCCCTTTCTGCATTGTCACACACCTTGATTGTGATTGTGTTTGGATCTAATGTTATTTTGGAATAATCAATATGTTTAATCAAGGTGAAATTGAAAATTTTTAAACTTGATCCATCATCTACAAGTACCCTTTTCATTTTTGTTGGTAATGTAGGCCTCAATGTACAAGGGTAGGTTATGGGATGAACCAGTGGTTGATCTATCATTTTCATCAAAGGTAAGTTGCTAACTTGAGGAAAAATTTCCAATGAGTGTTTAAATTTGGATTGATCAATACCATTAGGTAAGCTTGATTTTTGAATGGTTTTATACAAGATTTCCTTGTGAACAGTGGATATTTTGATAATGTCTAGAATATAGATATCAGTAGGTGTCTTCTTAATTTATACAATAAGGTTGTATTTTCCTTTAAGTATGGATAAAATAGGCTTTTAGAAAATTATGTTTTTGCTTATTTTTTTCATCATAATCTAGGGCTTTGACATTGATGGTGGCGATATAGTTGTTTATGTGTTCAATATGACTGACAACAACATCATAGGTTTGGGAGGTTTTTTTCTGATTGGCATTATTGGATTATGTGTTATGACCTTGACTTAGTTATAAATGATAATGATCATGTTTTTGTATTGTGTGTTATGACCTTGATTTTTATATGTAGATGCATTGCCTTCATGTTCAATATATCCATTATCGATCAGGTCTCTGACATAGTTCTTTAATTTCATGCATCTCTTGTTTGAATTCCCTTTGATTTTATTAAACTCAAAATATTCATTTTATTTATTTGAAGTGGGTTTTGGATTGTTTTCATCAAAGGATTTATTTTTTGGAAAGACAATAGTGTTTACAATAACTAGTTTATGAAAAAACACTTCTAATGATTCCCCCAAAGTGTTATAGTTTATTATTTTTATTTCATAGGAATGGTAACATTAGAGTTAATTTTTAAAACTTGCATATGTTTAAAATTAGTCACTCTATACCAATAATGTTTTTATTTTTCCTAAATAACTAAGGTTTTTATGATTGCGCTTGATTTTGGTGATCCTTGTGAAAACATTTTACCAGCCCTTTAGCTACAAGGGATTTTTCAATCTATACTCATTTATCAATGATTTCATCAAATATGGTAACACAATGGACTTACAGGTGAAACTCCATTTCTTGATCTAGGTTGGTGATGAAGATACTAGGCAACTATTTTCAAGAATGGACCAAGGGGAATTACTTGTTAAGCTTCTCCATCACTACAAGAATGAATAAATATTTATAAATTATGTTGATTTGCATTACACAAATCCATAATTTTTATCTCGAGCTCAACATTTCAAAAAATAATTTACAAATATCTATAAATGTTGTGTAGATCCCTTGAGGAGATGCAAGAACCATTCTAATACTTGGCCACCTAGGCTCTAGGGGAGTAATTTGAGCAACCAGATGTCACTATAGGCTATTTCTTAGCATGACATAAAAAAATATTAAACATGTTCCCTAGGATCATAATGTTCTTTGTATTTTTTTGAACTTGTGTAGTTTTAAGTAAGGATCAAAGGGTTGTCTTAGCTTTTCTCGATCAAAGGGGCAAGGGCACAACTATTCAAATTTGTACTTCCTATTTTGGTTTTTTCCCCCATGTTTTAATCCTTAGAAGGCATCCTTTATGGATTGATATTATTTTTCAAATGACATGACATTAAGTGGCATGGATGGGGGTAGGATAATAGTACATCTTGGTGACATAGGAACCTGATTGACAATGGATTGTTGAGTTTTGGATGGTAAGTTTTTGGATTGTTATTGATGTTGTGAAGGATTGGACATGGAAGGAATAACATGAGAAGATATGCCTTCCTAATATTGGATTAACTATTTGAGTTGGTCAAACATGACTTGATTTTTATTAAGATGGATTTTTTATATTAGAACTTATTTCCCTCTACCAAGGTTGAAATGGGAGACATGTGGATTAGGGTTTTCATTAGTAAATTTTGGGTTTACTTTGTTTCAACCAATGAGATTGGTAGAAGTGGATTGATCTTGGTTTGGATGGGGTTGGTATCTTTTGATTATGATGTGGCTTAGGTTTTTAATATTTTAATATGATGGGATTTTGGTACCTATCTCTATAATCAACATAAACATATCATCTTCATAAGTACTTATCTACTTGGGCACAAATCTTGTTCAGATTTAAGTAAATCATGGTGTTTTTTATTGTAATATTTTTAGTTTTTTAGGCATCATCATCAATAACTTGATATTGATTAAGGGGTTCATAAAAATATATGGGTCTTTATTAAATTAGTTTTCCATTTTAAGGTTTTGATTTATTCTATCTTTAAGTCTTGTTTTGGGTGTCATAGGTTTATTTTAGATAGATTTGGTTTGTAAATGATTTAACACAAGGAGAATATGACAACACAAAAATAATTATAATCCTAAACTAATCAAGTGGGAGTGCAACTAAATAGTGGCCCACAAATATACCTTGAAAGACAAGGTGTGGGTGATCTTAGGAAATGTTGTTTTCCTAGCACCACTATATAATTTTGGCTAAATGATTCATATGATAGGTTTTAAAAATATCATTATAAAATTCCTTGTTATACATTTTATTCCATCATTCCTAATTCTACAATACAATAGTCAAATATGAGGCTTGGGTATTGGTGGTTAACCACCTCACTTCATAGAAACTAGGTAAAACTAAATTTTTACTTAACCAATTAAGATGTCCACACTGAGGAATGTTTATAATTCACCAAAACACAAAATTTGGTTAACACTTGGTGATGAAATCTAAGTCACTAAACGTCTAAGAAAATAAAAATACTAATTATTTATAATTTCCCATATCACTTTTTAGTGTGAAAAAAGAGCAAGATGAATTAGGATTGGGGGACACAAGTAAATGAATCATTTATCATTATCAATATCACCTTTTGGGCCAAAATAAGAGCATACAGTAAATTTAGTTACACACATACAATGAAAAAGAACACAAAAACAAAAAACCAAAAATATATTCCTTGATTTAAGATTTAAGATTAATTATTATGTGTTAAGGCTTTTGATATCAAGTCTTCAATGAATGTCACTGCAAAACACATGTTAAGAGTTGTAAATTTTTGTTCTTCATCAAAAAAATTACTATAGGTTATAAATAAATAAATATCAAATGTGTTCAAATGCTCAAATTTAGATCATAAATGTTGGCAAATAGTACAATATTCCAATGGTAAACCATTAAACAAATATGTTAAAATTTAGTGCAGAAACATTATTTATCTAGCATAAAATAATGCAAAATAATTAGAATTTTTTTACGTAAAATATAAATGATATTTATCATAATATGAATGTTGATTAGTAGTAGAGAAATGTTGATCAATATAAAATAATTCAAAATAAATAGAAACATTATTACTTGAGACTAAAACCTTGCTTATCAAAATAAGAATGTTGATAATCAGGACATGAATATTATTCCTTATAAAATAGTTAAATAACACCTATAAAAATATATAAATGGAAAATTTTGAGATGTAAAAGTCATTTCTAAGGACATGAATGCTAAAAATCAATACAGAAACATCATTACACAAGAAATGATAATGAATGTCAAAATCAATAAATTGAGTTATGATTTTAGTTCAAAATGTCAACAACCTAAATTCAGACTATGATAAAACCAATGAAACAATAGAAATAGTTAGAAAACTCTTTCAAAATAATTGAAAACTATTATAAATTGACATGGTAATGAGTCCCACCAGGCATGTTAGAAATGTATATTTTAAAACTTTGAGCTTATGTTAGGAACTTAAGAATGAATACTAAATTTCTATTATAAATCTAATATAATCTCAATCTAATCAAAATTGAAAATAAAAACAATTTACCTTCACTTACCAAATGAAGAGCCTCCTTCACTAGCATGGATTTTCTCATGAGTGATTGACTTGTGGTTGCTCAAATTTTGGGCAAGATTTTAGTAGTATATTGACAGGTTGTACCTATTTGGTTTGTAGGTATGATAAAGATTATTCATAAATATTTCATGATAGGTGTAACATGATTTAGAATTAAGGAATAAAGGGTGGATTTATAGACTTTTGATTGAGATAATGGATATTTGAGATTTTTTGATATGATTGAAAATTTTCAAACTAGATTAGATTCAATTTGTTTGTCAATTGATATGTTTCCATTTGGAGACATAGTTGACTGGTTTACTTCCATTTTGTGCAAGAGTTATGGATTAATTAAGTGATTTGTTTTCTCTTTGTGCAATAATGATGAGGAGTTAATTTTTTCCAAATGGAGATGGAATTAACTTACCAATTGAGATTGGATTGAATAAGTTTCCCTTTTGAATAGAGTAGCTAACTAAATGATGACATGTGATGACATGGAGTGGATGATGGGAAGAGATATTTAGCATTTTTTATTCATTTTAATTAATTAATTATGTGCATGAATTTAATTAGTAATTAATTAATTAATTAAGTGATCAATTAATTAATTAATCATGGGATGCATTTAGTGTGTTTAGATGAGGCTATGGTGTGCTTTAATTATTTCATGTGTTGATGCTAGGGTTTTATGTCATTAAGATGGATTAGTTAGGGTAAATGATGATCAATTGATGATGACATTAGGGTGGTAGAATTAGGTTTTATACATATAATCCTTCATTATTAATTGAAATATCTTAAGTAATAATTTATCAGTGTGAACAACTTTTAAGCAAGATGCATAAAATATCTAATATGGTAAGAAGGATCTCATGTCTCATTATATAACACAAATTTATATGCAACAAAACCAATAAAAAATGGATAAACAAATACATCATGAGTCAAATGTTTTTAAAGTATATCATGAGAATAAACCCTATCACTTGGCTTGAGAGATCTTTGAAAATTAAATTTAACTTACTACTGTACATAATGCAAGCCCTGAATCATAATGTTTATTTCATAAGTTTGTGAAGGAATATAAGTAGCAGAGGAAATTTTAATAAAATAAATCAATGTGAGATTTAAAAAATTAAGATAAATTTAATAATCCATAAATGGTTGAATTGAATAATTTTAAAATCATGTTAAAAAATGAATAAAACTTGATCAAAAAGCACTAAAATGAGGAATTAAATTTTGATAAGGGAAAAAATAAATATATATTTTTTTATTAGTGGACAACATGGCATTTTGAGAATGGAGGTGGTAGTAAAAATCGAAATATCAATAGAATTAGGAGGAATTATTGAAAAAATGCCATTAAAAAAGAGGTTAGAGATATCAACAAGATTGATCATGTCATATTTATTAATGTAATAAATAGGTTTATTTCTATTTTATTCCTCTACTTAAACATCATAATCATACTCATCTTAACAAACACATATTTCTCAAAAAAAAAAACATTCAAAAATGTTACAAAACTTTTAAAATAAAATTTAACTTTTGACAACACTTTTTTATAATTCATATTTATTTTATATGCTCAAAATCAAAAAAAACATGTAAATAAATTTCACCATCAAATAAATATGTAAGAGAAAAAAATCTCACACTTAAAAAATACATCAAAAAACAATAAAAATAAAAAACAATTAAATTAAGGATAGAAATGTATATCTAAAACAACACAAGCCCTAAGAAAATGTGATTTTATGAACAAGTAATACTTAACCCTAAGAAGAGGTCATGTAACATATCAATGGTTTATGAAATCTTAAGATTAAATTGAATCCACAAAAATTTAAATAACATCTAATTTGATAACAAGTATAAGAGAATGAAAGTTTACCAAAATATTTTATAAGAAAATAGTTTTTACATCACCATGAATTATATTATCCATATAACATGTAAAATAGGCATAATCATATCTAAACATTAAATTTTATCTAGTTTATATAAAAATAATATGCATAATAAAGTGATAAAGGACTAAAGAGATTCAAGAATAATATATTGTTTTTTCAAAAATTAAGAGACATTTATACAGTCAAAAACTCTGAAAATAAAAGTAAACAAATAATATCGTGAAAACCATACAATTATTTTGAGAAGAGTAAAAAATTTTAAATAAATGAACATTTTTTTTTGGTGATTTGTAAATAAATGCGAATTAATTGGATGACCATGATTTTTAGTTTCATTATTTCCAAAAATTTGCTCATTTTATTCTCTTATGTGATTTTATCTCTAAGTATGAAGAATGACATCGATTTATTTGCTGACCTGCTATCCATCAATTATTATCAAGATTTATGCTTAATTATTTGGCAAGCACCACTGAGAATATAATTTATGTTTACGGTGTATCCAAATTCAAACATTTGAAAATTTTGTGATACTCCTAAATCAATTTGATCGTAATCGATCAAAGTGGGTCAGGGCAATTGTCATAAACGTGTTTTTCAAATATTAATGTGTTCAAACCTGACTAAATGTTCAAAAAAATTATTTGAAATGTTTAAATGGTAAAATTTGAAGAAATTTCAAGCCAGCCATGTATGTTGTCAAAGTTCGAATGCCTAGGTTGCACTTTGTCGGGTTTTGACAACTACCATGCACCTTGGAGTAACTTGAGCGTTGAAAAACATACCTCAGTTTTAATGTTCTTCATCGTAAATCTGACCCCTGCACAGTATACCTCAGAATTCTGAATACCACTCAAAACTTAGCAGATTTTCGAGCACTCTTCAGCATACCTTGAGTTTCTATTTATTGCACAAGCACCCTCAGAACTCTGACACTTTTAGTGCGCTCCACAGATTTTTCCTTCATGCAATCAAGTGTTCAATCTCTTCCTTCTTGTTTCATGGACTTTTTCATCAAAATATTTCATGTCAGAACCCTGAAGAAAAAGGGTGACATGAAGTACCAGTTTCAAGCAGTCGTTTCCCTTCCAATTTTGAATGGAACATTGAAAAAATTACATGTAAAAATATTTGGAATATTAAATTGATATAATTCTATGAAATATTGAATGTTACTCCAAATTCATATTGGATTCAAAGTATACATGATAGTGGCCTTTCTCAAGTTGCGAAATTTTCAATATCAGTACAGTGTCCCGAACTAGTGCCCACATTGGCTAGTCAGTATAGTAAAGAGACTAAGGAGGTTAATAATTCTAGATATGTTTTTTTGTTTTTTTCGGTTCACCTTAGTGCTAAACACATTGAAGATATAATGAAAATACTTGATCGTGAATCATTTGTGCAACTCACTCATGAAACAGCTCAACAATTATTAGACAATAACAAGATTTCTTGTTCCAAGATGATAATCAAGCCCTGGATTGTGAGCCCAGGAAGCTCTACCCCAAGGTTTTCAAAATTCATCTCAAGTTTTGAATTCAAAATTGATCAATGGATTGTTGTAATCCATGTTACTGGAGATTTCCAGGATTAGATGTGTAGATATATCTAGATTATCCGTGAAAACTAATAATATATCAACTGGGTGAATTGATAAGTGACTCCGTTTATAAGCAACTATCAGAAGTACGTGAAACAAGTAAATTTTACCTGATGATTTATACAGTTACTTGCAAAGGATTTTCATTGGTTGAATATTTAGTCAGATAACTTCTTCAAAAAATGGGAAATAGGGCAAAGCGTTTCCACGGAGTTAATGATGCCTTCCTATCGTATGTCATCAGATGTTTCAATGGGATCCATATAATGTCAGGTTGTCAGTTTCAGCCACTATAGAAATTGTAAAGTCAGAAACTCACAAGTTCTTATAGAGCGCACACAATATAGGTATACATTTCCCAATCATAATTGGAAGGTACACGTGTGCTTTTCCTAGCAAATCAAAAGACATGTGAAAATGACTAGAGTCGCTCTTCATCCATTTCATAGCATGCCCTATTCTGATGTTAGGGTACTAATTTAAAATTCTCTCAGCGCTACATATCAACATGCTCTCTATTTTTAAAAAAATGGATGGGTATGACGATGATTTATATTTTAGGTTGAAATATTATTCTCGTTTTAGCCTAGAAAATATCATCCAATTCGAATATAATATTGTGAATATATTCATAAATAATTTGAAGAT
Source organism: Torreya grandis (assembly GCA_037957365.1). NCBI lineage: Eukaryota > Viridiplantae > Streptophyta > Pinopsida > Cupressales > Taxaceae > Torreya > Torreya grandis. Next base: position 397,280 of record JARHVA010000400.1, read on the forward strand.
GATGATGTTAGAGATCTAAATTATCAAAAACACTGTATTGAATCACAACCTTTACCTCGAATTGATTGGATAAAATTTGAGTCAACATTTATGGAAGACAAAACTCAAGCGGTATTAAACAAAACACCTTTTTGGCTTAAAAGAAAAGGGGTTATTGTTGAAAACGTTGGTTTACTTCACCATCGAGAAATTTGGATACAAATTCTTATCATCCTCAACAAGTGACATAATGAAATTCAGTCACAAGTCCTTCTAGCAAAGATATCAATCAAGCTATACTTAGATATCAAAAAGAAAAAGATGATGTAGTCCCAACAACAAGTCAATCTCAAAAGCTACCCAAACTCAAGATCAAAAGGTTAGTTGAAGAAGAAAAAACTACTTTGGTAATTTCTAGTGATCTAATTTATTCACCTCTTAATGTTGTTCATTCTCAAATGCTAGTCATGAACACCACATAACATTTCATAGCTACATATACTCCTTTGGCAATTCATTTATTTGTTTCTCCTTATGTAATCAAACCCTGATAATTTCCCCGCATCCTTCTAATATTCAAGCTTTGGTGGAACATGAATCTTCTCAATAAATACCTAGTATAGATATTCTAGATTAGATAAATGAGGTAGTAAATAAAATTAAAAAACATTCCTAACTCAAGAAACTAATTTCAGTGCACTCATTGCTCCTACTCCTCATGTAATGAAGAAATCTAAGATGGTTTTTAGAATATTGATAGATGAACAAGGGGAATGGTATGTTGAGGTTCTAGTCCCTCCTCCATAAAAATATATATAAGATGTCAATGCTACATATTACCATATATATAAAGTGCATCTTCGAAAGGTCATGTGGGATGGAGTTAAGTAAAATGTGCAATTAACAATAGGTACACTCTTCGATAAAATGGATCAAGACAAATAAATGAAATAGAAATTAAAATATAAAGTTGAAAAACACTCATCAGTTGTTTAAAAATTGGTGAAACCAATTAAATCCTTCTCATCTGACATTACACCTCAAGTTTTAGATGTAGAAACATTGAATATAGCTAAAGAAATTGAACATGTGGGAGAGAAACAAAATAATTTTTATAAATTTTGATTCTTGAAGGAATCAAAACTATAAACAAGTCTATGTTCATCTAAACTGAGATTCAATATGAATTTCATCTCACCAAAAGGGTTAAAAATAAATACAAAGTTGAAGTTGGTAAAAGGGAAAAATTCTACCAAAATTGGAAATATTCCCCAAAACATATCCATATGTTCTTGTTGTAGAAGGGTTTCTTAAATAGGAAAACTATGGTGATCTCATAGAATTTTTAGGCATAGTAAAGTTTCACATCTGCATCCTAGAAGAAAGCCTTGAGAAATTCAAAGAATCCAGGTCAATGGAAACTAATGCATTAAATGATAAACATGAAGTAATTGAGACAGTTCCTTGTGCATTCATGGATGATAAAGGAATGGTTCTTCCAACACAATCAATTATGGACCAATTTAATAAATTATGATAAAAATAATTACTTCCCAAATCTACATTCAACTTCAGATCAATTCAAAAATTCATCAAGTATCAAAATTCCTTTGATAAACTTGATAAATATTTGAATAAAATTCACCATGTTCCACACAAAATGCTTGATCTTCGTTGTGAAGGATAAATTGATTTCATACATTCAAATGGTCTTGATGAAGACAAAGTGAAATAAACCATGAATAACTTTGATGAATACAAAAAATGACTATAGCAAAGTAAGTAGAAAGAGGCTCAAGTTATCCATATTGAATAAGATGATTTAAATGCGAAATAATTTTCGTAACTTTCAAATCTACTTTTGATAAAGTGAGTTTTGTAAGTTTTAAGATGTGTGTTTTTACAATATCATTTTCACAACTTTTAGGTTGTGTAATTTTGCTGTCACTTTTTCAAATTTTATGTTATGCAATTTTTATATGTAACTTTTACAAATTTTAAGTTGTGCAATTTTACTATGTCAATTTTGCAACTTTTAAGTTGTGTAATTTTCCTATATCACTTTCTCAACTTTTAAGTTGTGTTTTTCTATAAAGTCCATTTTGTAACTTTTAATTTGTGTGTTTTTGCAAAAGCATTTTCTTGGCTACTCAAAATGTTAGAAAAAGTGGTTATAACCCATAACCACCACCTTGTAAGATATAGATAATAGTTTTCAAACCATTGTAAGGAATTTTTGACACAAATAAAATTTGGAGAGGTAGAAGGAGGAGTTTTGTATGTACAACTCTATGAAAAATCAATACAAGAAGAATTTATGGCACTTTATGATGTGGATTTTCATAGATGATTAATATGTGCAAGTTTATTCATTTATTTTGATTCTCTTCTTTCAAGTCTACTAGAGCATTATTATTGAATTGTCAAATGATTTGACATTCTTTATATATATATATATATATATATATATATATATATATATATATATATATATATATATATATATATATATATATAATAATCTATATAGAGGATTTTAATTCAAGAAAATTAAGTGAAATTAAATAAATTAGTTTTTATTTGTTTTCCACAATAAATGCATGGTTGTTTTGAATTACTTCAATCTCAATTTATCCTTGGTTATGGACTTCATTCATATGTTCAAATTCTATATTTCTTTTATTTTTGAAGAAAATAGTTTTCATCATCATATTGATCATCTACATGAAACATCATTCATCTCAAAATTGGGACATTATAGCGGGCTTGTCATAGAGATAGAAGCCTCCATGAATATAAAATCATATTAGAGTATAGATTTTAGAGATTCAAAATGGTTCAAATCTATAAGATGTTTTAGTCACATGATATATATTGGGACATCAGTACAAATCATGTATAATATGTCATGTATATTTACTCATTTTATAGATACTTAAGTACATATTCATATATGCTTGAGAGAATATGCATGGGCATATGCACACAATTTATAGTAATAGTAATTGCAAGTTTCCACATATACATATATTTGAGACGTAAGTTCTTAGATTCAATATATAGATGTATAACATTCTATATTAATTGGTATATATTCAGGGGGCACAATATTGGTTTATGCACATATACAATAGTACAATTTACAATTAAATGAAAAATGGTTGTCATTCTAATTAACACTTATAAATCTACAGTCATGATGGGGGCATGAACATTGTTGATTCTCTTTCAATCCTGCATTTATTATACATTGAGTGAACTTGAGAAAAAACATACAGTTGAACTTGTGGTCTAATGGGGGCATGAACAATGTTCATTCCCTTTCAATCATGTATTTTATTTTGCATGGATAAAACTTGAGTGAATGCAAATGAAACTATGCAATTGAATCTGTAAGCCATTTGTAGTGATTGATTTAGTTTTACTTTTAATGAACCCATCATGTAGTTCCCTATCTCTTTATTACATAGTTATTTGGGTTATTACTTTGTGTAATTATCCACATATTTATGAGGTTTGGGACATGTAGTGTTCCCAACCCAAGGTCCTACATAGTTATACAAATTCAGGGCATAGTGACCCCAACTCTCCATGTGATTCAATAAGGAAGCAAAAGTTTTCTTTAATGCTTCAACAAGGAAGCAACATCTCCAATAGATTATAAGGGAAACATGGTTTTCACCAACACATAGATGCACTCATTCTATGTTTTTTAAATTTTTAAAAATTGAATTTTAATTTAAAATTGTTAATCTATGAAAATTAACTACTACATGTTAGTTGGAGGTTTTACTATTGAGTGACCTATGCAATTGGTACTTAATACCAAAGACAAAGTGTGTTGTATATAATTAGGTACATCATTTTCTTTTACTCTATCAATTTGATTAATATAATAAAGTGGTCCTTTGTAGATACTAAAATTAAGTTTTAATTACTTGATAATGATAATATTGACACACATTTACCACACATGACTTGAGAGCAAAAACATGGTCATAATCTTCCATTATCTCACACATACATGTTAGCTTATGCATTTGATCCTTGTTTTGTTTTACACACCTACAACACTATCTAATTCAAAACATCATATTATCCTGCATAAACATTCCTAGATATTCAATTTATTCCATTTGTACATGGGTCTGTAATGTCATGTTTGATTAGTGGTTCTAATCAATACTGACCTAATTTGGTCAGTACCAACTCTCTAATAGAAATGACTACTTTTCAAAATCAAACCTTTCCTTAGGGTTGGCCCATATTTCTAGCATGTCAGTGGCATTATAAATTACCTAATTGAAATCATATATACAAATTATAGTTTATACTTCATGTCACTCAAGTCCTTTTATACTAGTGTGGACCTGGCCATTGAATAAACTAAAAAATATATCCAAACAAATCCATGGAAGCATCCATTTGTGTCAAAGATAAAATCCACTCTATGACCTTTGTACTTTATGATTTTGTCTAGCATGCTACATTTTTTTCTTTTTTATGTAGAATTTAAGTGAACTTTTTAATCTTTATGATCCCTTTAAATGTGTTGACTCTATGAATTTGTTTAAACTTTTGATGTGTCTTCTCTTTTGAAATTGATTTTTTAATCGCAAGAAATAATCATGATTTACCTTTTTCAATGTCATCACAAGTTTATTTATTTGGATTCACATTGAAGGTAGACCCATTAAACTATTATGAAAAAATTTAAATTTGAATCGATCCACGCAGTTCGAAGTGACCATTTTATAACTAAAAGAGACCTCAATAACTCAATGAGCTCGATCCATTGGATGGTTGTAACTTGTTGGATTTTGATCACATTTTTTTGTTAAAGTGATATGAAAATGTGTGGTTTTTAATATGTAATATGTTTAATCATGACCATGTTATTATGTGTAGAAAAAAGTGTGGACATATGGACTTAAAATAAAGTAAAGAAAAAAATTTGAGAAAAGTAAATTAGATTTGAAAGATGCAGAGCTACACTAACTTTACTTAAATATGTTTGGGAGGCAAGGCCACTACATGAATCTTTGACTTTACAATTTCAAGTTGTGCTTTGGGATTTTTTATAATTTCAAATTTTATACAAGGGATAAGTCCACATGGACTTAATAAATAAGAATGTTCTCCATTGGTATCTAAAGCTGGAAAAGCATTTTTGAAAGCTAAGAAAATCTTGTCTACCGCTAGAAGACACATTCACTACAGTTTCATAGGATAAATTTAGTGATTTTATCCATTTTCACTATAACTGTGTGATTAATGCAACGTTCCCACATTATTCAAAGTTTCTTATCAATGTAATATTATAAAATACAATCAAATGAATATATGAAAACTATAGAAAAATCTAAATTCAAATATAATTATAAATTAGTCAATAAGATTTTCCTTTTTTTATCGTCTCCCTATTTATATATTACTATTTATTTATTCAAGTTGAAAGTAGGGTGCATTAAAAGGTTGTCATATATAGTTGTAATCATATATAATCTATGGAGTAGTTATGATAAATTGTAGAATTGCATGTATTTTTATTTTTTATTTTGATACAAGTCCACTTATATTAGTAGTATCAATTTATTTTAACCATATTGAGTCTATCATTATTAAAAAATAATTGTAATTGATTTAAGAAATATGAATCTACATATACATGTAATTGATAAAGTAAAAATGTATTAAAATTAAGTAAAAACATTATTGCTAGTAATAAAGATAGATATTGTGAAATGCACAATTAGTGTGAAGTAAACAGTGTAGTGTTGAATAATTTTTCAATACCCATGTACAATTTTTTGGTTTGTTTACTTAATCTTAGGAAAAAAAAGACAAGTTTAGAAATAGAAGCATGGAAAATAAAACCAACTTGTACAAGCTAGTTATACATAGCATGATTTATTATTTTTAGTGTTTATAAAAGGGATCGAAGTGGATTAAAACATAGTGACCATTTCAAAAATTATCCAATACATGGTAAAAAAAGTGTTTAGATAGTGAGTTGGTTTTAATTAGAAAAATTTCATTAGTTTTTATGAAATGTATAAATTGAAAATGATTGCCACCATGGAAGGAAGGATTAATATTTCATGATGGTGGTAATGTTTTTTTCAAGTGTGATGATAAATGTGCCATTAAATTTGGAATTGTCAAAAAATAAAGACAACATTTAAATTACTTTTTTTGTGTTGTTCATATGAAATAACAAACTATTTTGGGAAGATCGTGTTAAATAATGGTTATCTAAAGGTGCAATCAAATACACTATCTTTCTTGTACAACTCATTATATGGAATGCACATATAAAAGGCTTTTATCTTGGGTGAATTTTACATAATGATAATTATTGTTTGCTATTGATGGACTTGGATAAGCTAATTATCCACAATCTATGCAAATGGTTGGAATGCAGAGAGGTATATGTTCTTCAGCTTCAAGAGTCTACTAATCTATGTTGTTTAAAATTATTTTTTAATTATATGAAATACATGAAGGAAATATAAACCAAAAAATATATTAAAAATGCATGCATATAATAAAGAACATGACTACATGCTTCTATGTTAGATTTCACAAGAGACTCTACACATGCTTTAATGCAATCATCATTGAGTAGGTCCATAAACAAGGCAATATTTATTCAGATACTTTGAGAACCTTTAGCCCCATTTATATAAACATTTTTAACAAGAAAAGTGGCATGATTCTAGAAGACATATTTTCTTTAATTTCTGGGCAAAGCAATATATGTTGACTAGTTATTTGAACCTGAAATGGAAAACAGTGACACGTGTATACTAGTCAAGGATGAGACCGAGGAAAAATCATTAAGGAGAAAAAATAGTGAATAAGAAAAAGAGAATCATCACTTATAATTGTAATATCATGATCAATTTCACCATATTTGACATAGAGGTCATATTGCTCATTAATTTGATGTGTTCATGTAACAATTATGCCAAAAATGTTAACTTAATATGCATTATTTGATTCCAAAAGCTCTTGTATTTTCATATCTTTGTGAACTTGTGTTTTTATATTAATGTACATAATATTTTATACCATATTTTTTTTATTAGGTAAAATACAGTAATCAGCATCACCTCTTTTATATCTTGATTTTACTTTGAGTGAAAAATATGTAATTCACATAACCATCTTGGAACCAAATATTGTACATTTTTTTAATGAAGTAATTATTATTGTTAATTTTAATTTTCATTTGAATTTTTTATTCAATGAGATCAGCATGTAATATTTTTGATTTAGTAGGTAAAGTGTTTTTTGTGTGCACATGACCATAAACCACCAATATATTCCCCTCAAACACTTGTATAGGTTCTCATGTGCATAGTACAAGTATTGGTGCATGGAACATGTGAGGGTAAATTGATGCTAGATTACAAATAAATAAATTTTTCAATTAAAAATATGAAATAAAGATAAAAATATAAACAAAGGTTTTTTTATATCGTTTATAAATAATTTGAACCTTGATTTGGAAAAAAACACACTTTGATATTTAGTTCAGTCCATATTTTGCCTCTTCTCCATCATTAAAATTTAGAAAGTAAGTACTATAACATTTTTTAATAAGAAAAATACTATAACAATAAGATGTTTTACTCTCTCTTTTTAAATCAAAAAATGAAATATTTGAGAAATATTTTAATAGTGTGTGGATTGAGTGATTACTTGGTTAAGTTCATTTTCTATGAAAAAAATCATGTATAATAGATTCATTAGCCTATGTTTGTCTGCTATTAAACTTGTCAATATCCTTAAGAAATGAGATTACAAACATTTGTAATGAAATTCTCTCACAAGTAGTGTGTAGCTTTTAATGACTATAACATAATATGAAAATATGTATTATTATCCATCATTAACCATTACAAGTTTATGGGGTTGAAAGAGAAGTAAGCTTAAAAAGAGGTTACAAAAAAGAAGAATTAAATATTAAATATATAAGTCAATGATATGTGGATGCTCTGGTAAATTGGCTTGGATGTTTTCATCCCCACCCAAGTTCAAATTTTGTTGGGCATGTGAGGGTATTTCTAGTTGTATGTATTTTAATCAACCTTGTTGGTTGTAAAACTAGTAATCGTGATAGTGGTTGTTGTCATTTATGATATTGCTTTGGGATCTGGGCCTTGTATGTGTCCTAGACCAATTGTAGTTCTAATCAAAAGTGACTATAGATTTTTTAAAAAAAAGACTAAATATATATTCACTATAAAAATAAAATGAATATGAATATATGTATTATTTTCCATTAATAACTACAACAGATTATGAGATTACAAGAAAATTAAGTTTTGAATAAGAGCTTCCAAGATGGAAGCACCAAAATTAAACATATATTAACTGTAATGATAGTGTCTCAAGTTTTCCCAACATCATAGATTCACTAAAACATGGGTATTAGCACGAGTCATTGACATTATTTTACCAAATGCAATAAAAAAAATCCAATTGGATCAATTTACCTTTGATACCATATCCGCAACATGCGTCAAAATAAATAAGTGAAAACATCACAATGAAATCCAAATGTTTTTAAATAAACCCATTTTGACTAAAAGGAAACCACAATGTCAAAAATAAAAAAGCATATAAATACAATTAAAATAATGAAAAATAAGGTATAGACATCAATTAAACCATACAAAATCATAAAATCATTACTTATATTGATCCGAACATTTCATTGAATAACTTTCATTGTGATCATGATAAACTTGAGTGATTTAGTTTTCCAGCATAATACTTACAATTGTATTCAAAAAAAAATGCCACATAAATGCATGAAGGACCAATTGAATTAGTCACCACTATTTTTTACATTATAGAGCATCAGGACATCCACATGAGTTCCACACAACTAAAAATTGTGATAAAATTTATCATATATTTGGGGTAGACTATAAAATTCAACATTAGAGATATGCCAAAAAGTTGGTTTATTGCATAGAATGATAGGAGTTCAGAGACATTATAAAAGCAAAAGTTGAAGAATAAGGACATGGCCATGCCATATTTAGATGAGTAAGGGTGGCATGGGAGGGAGATCTATATGTAGGAAAATAAATAAATAAATATAATCTCCTAAAACATCATATATCTAAGATATCCAAACTTGGAAAAAAAAAAAAAAAAAAATTATGCTTATTAAGAACATCAAAGAGATTTAAGGTTTCAAAAATAAACCTGCTCTCATAAAAAATAAATTACAACTCTTGAATGTTGTAGCCATCGATCATAGTTAAAGTGAAAGAGAAATAATATGTAGAATAAAAAAACCTACAAATCTATTTTGATTGGTGTCCTTGTTGAGAATAAATAAAACTGCAGGATGATTAGTTCAATATGCATGTATTTCAAATGTTTAACAATGGGACTGGAAATACTTTGACCATACATGATAAATGATTTTTTTTATAAATGTGTTTTTTTTTAATACAATATTGGAAATTGTGACTTTTCATGTGTTCATTGAGAAACTTTGCATATTTTTGTATTTATGCATATTAATATTTAAGTCTTAAAAAAAGATCATTGGATTTTGTGGAGATACATTTGTAAATTCCTAGTCAAGAATAGACATGATATTATGCAATTTTACATTTGGTGAATCATACATATTTATTATTGTCAAAAATTTCCCATGAATGAATACAGCTATCAATAGCACCTTAAACATTGGTATTTTCAAACTATTTTGTTTGCAAAAAGGGTATAAGATGTTTGGTTCATATCACGATCCCATGGAAATTGATATGTGAAAATACAATGGAAACTCACAAATACATCATCTATCATGATAAATGACATATTATTTTATTTCAATAAAAGTATGTCAGGGTGTATTAAGTAGTGATCATGGATAATGTCTTCTATGTGTATTTTAAGGTTACACATATTTAGTGAAAAAATAAAAATGTATAAGGAAATATCTATGGAGTGAAAACAATTTACTAGCTTCCATTGTGATTTTTATTTAAGATGAGACATCTTAGGAAAAATATTCTATTTGACTTTGATTTTTTCATTGTTAGAGGATGTAGCAAACACAAGTTGTCTATAGTCCTCAGATGAGAAAGAGTAGTATAAATCAATCCACGGTTGGTCACTCCAAGAGTAAATAAATACAACTCCATCCATTATAATCCTTTGGGCTCTATGAATTATAGGTACACGAGCAAGATTTACATGAAACTATTTTCA